>OMNN01063933.1:0-14028 GCA_900302755.1 Chromis chromis
TGATATTAATGTTGTACAGTATCTTAAACCTAGATATTAATTTATTCAAGTATCTAAAACCCAGACATTAACGCACTAAAGTGGCAAAAACTTGGATATTAACGTATGAAAGTGTCAAAAACCTGAATATTTACATACACAATTCTCAAAAACCTGGATATTAAAGTACGAAAGTATCTAAAGCCTAGATATTAACACACTAAAGTATCACAAACCTGGATATTAATGTTCTATAGTAACTAAAACATAGATATTACTGTATTAAAGTATCTAAAACTTGGATGTTAATGTTCTATAGTAACTAAAATCTAGATAATATATTAATGTACTGAAGTGTTGAAAATGTGGATATTAACACAATATCATCAGAAACCTAAATGTTAAAACACATAATCAGAATTAACGTATTTTACTTAAACAGTTTCTTAAACTTAGCGTTGTATCAACTATCTAACTGACTCTTCAACAAGCTGAATTATGAACCTGTTGTTTTTGACGCAGCACTCTAACGTCCACATTTAACACCAACACGTTATCCATCAGAGCTACAAGTGTGCAGCCTGCTGCAGTCGGACATTGATATCATCACCTTTTAATTTCCTTTTTGTCGCATTGTGTCGTCGTGTTTGTGCCGCACACAGATACGCTTTAAGCCTCATGTTGAAAGAGCAGAAAGTTACAGTGAAATGTAGGAGAACAGAACGTTTATCTTCCTCTCCGTCCTCCGTGACCTTTATAAATCCCCTGTCCACGCCGTCGAGGCTCCGCTCAGATTGAGCCTTAATTACTTCAAAGCAATTACAGAGCTAATATGAAGGCCTCATCCGCTGAGGAAGGACGAGGAAGCAGAAACTTGAGAAAAACTGCGAGTTAAGACCTGAACCGGGAAATAAGTTTGTCTCTGGTGGTTCTGCAGAAAATCTATACAGCTGAAAACTCTTTCTGCTGCCGCAAAGAAACAATACAAGCTTCAGTTTGGCAGCTTGAGGGCGGTGAACCAGAGATCACATGTATGGACAATCTGACCATAAGTATGTAGACATGCTTCATATCGGCATATTTAACCAGAGATACCTGACAAATGTCTTGTGCATGAGGTTTTACTTTACATTTAATGTTAATGTGGTTCGATTTGTTATGGACCCAAAAGGTCACAGCTCCTTAAACATTTTGCCCTTTTTGCCTAAACAATGATAAATGAAGAGTTCGTTGACATTCATGGAAGCACCAGCTGATACATTTATCTGCTTTTACAATAATGGAATGTGTTCTTTAGGAAAATGAAGTGTAGGTTAATTATATTTAATGCTTTTGTGGCTGCAGTAGTGTTTATAAATCAGACAAAATGTATAAATTCATTCTTTTCTATGGTTGTAGTGGGTTAGGGTGTGTTCAAAAATAACACCACACTGACATCTTGTGGTGGATGAACCACAGCTCATGTAAAAAGGCCCTTAGATGCTTTTGTCTTTAGTCTGATTGTCTGCAAAAATGATGACGGATTGAAGGTAAATTCACTCCGATTATAGGAAGAGAACAAAAAATAATATTTACTTTCATCATAATTTAACTTGTACTTTTATCTTCGCTGGTTCTTGGAAATCAGCATGTGGTCTTATTTTATGCTTTTTCTAATTTAAACATCTGCCATGTTATCCCGTTTAATCCTAAAATGAACACTTTGCTGATTTGTTATTCAGAAGGCCATTCATGACTCAAAGAAACGTCATATAGGTACACTTTTAATTTTTTGCTCTTTAAAAACTTCAAAATTAGCCTAAAATACAAACATGCCGACAGCTTTGAAAGGCAGGTTATCTTTTTATTTTATTTTTTTAAACTGCCAAAATAAGACCATTTATCAACCAGAAACTGTAAGTTTCCAATGGTCATTGAGCTATACATTTGTGACACTCTATTTTGTTGGAAAATTTAACTAAAATCCAAGCTTAAGATCGTGATATTGAATCAAAATCACTTTTTTTCTACATGTTTAATTTTAAAATTCACCAAAAGAAATTACGAGTATCCTCTTGTTTTCTATTTTTTTAGAGTGTTTAGAACAAAACTGTCCCTTGTAGAAGCTGCTGGAACACAGCTGTCAGTGTCCACAGTGTTTTACATCAATAAGCTGAGAGGCTGCCATGAAGAAGGAAGTTGTTCCTCTAGAAGCAGAGCCTTAAAGCTCCACTGAAGTTTGCTGCTGATCACATGGACAAAGAAAAGGCCTTCTGGAGGAAAGTTCTGTGGTCAGATGAAACAAAAACTGAGCTATTTGGCCACAATGAGCAAAAATATGTTTGGAGGAGAGAAGGTGAGGCCTTTGGCCCCCAAAACACCAAACCTACCATCAAGCATGGTGGTGGCAGTATCGTGCTTTACACAAAGTTGTTGAATACAACTGTCACTTGTAGACGTGGTTACAGACCTAAATCAAACACCTCAAAAAGTTTTAGTAGTAATGGTTTTGATCAAGAGAAGTACAGAGGGTGTAAACAACTTTATTAGAAAAGAAGATAGAGACACATTCTCTCTAATTCGAGAGTCATTTTTCAATAAAACCAAACACCATGGGATTGATCTTGGAGAAAATGGCTGCTCTACTGGTCTGCAGACCAGAAGACTTGTATCGATGACATTAAAGTCAGTGTGAGAAAAAACATTTAATACTCCTCTCCTTCTTCATCCTCTTCAAACGAGTCAATGCCGACCTCCTCGTAGTCCTTCTCCAGGGCGGCCATGTCCTCTCTGGCCTCGGAGAACTCTCCCTCCTCCATCCCCTCTCCAACGTACCAGTGGACGAAGGCCCTCTTGGCGTACATCAGGTCAAACTTGTGGTCCAGCCGGGCCCAGGCCTCGGCGATGGCGGTGGTGTTGCTCAGCATGCACAAGGCCCTCTGCACCTTGGCCAGGTCTCCTCCAGGAACCACAGTGGGAGGCTGGTAGTTGATGCCCACCTTGAAGCCTGTAGGACACCAGTCCACAAACTGGATGGAGCGCTTGGTCTTGATGTTACCGATGGCCGTGTTGACGTCTTTGGGCACCACGTCTCCGCGGTACAGCAGACAGCAAGCCATGTACTTGCCGTGACGAGGGTCACATTTGACCATCTGATTGGCAGGCTCGAAGCAGGAGTTGGTGATCTCGGCCACGGTGAGCTGCTCATGGTAAGCCTTCTCTGCAGAGATAACCGGGGCGTAGGTGGCCAGAGGGAAGTGGATACGAGGGTATGGCACCAGGTTGGTCTGGAACTCCGTCAAGTCCACGTTCAAGGCTCCGTCGAAGCGCAGGGAGGCGGTGATGGATGACACGATCTGGCTGATGAGGCGGTTCAGGTTGGTATAAGATGGGCGCTCGATGTCCAGGTTCCTGCGGCAGATGTCGTAGATGGCCTCGTTGTCCACCATGAAGGCGCAGTCGGAGTGCTCCAGGGTGGTGTGGGTGGTCAGGATGGAGTTGTAAGGCTCCACCACGGCTGTGGACACCTGAGGAGCTGGATAGATGGCAAACTCCAGCTTGGACTTCTTGCCAAAGTCCACAGAGAGACGTTCCATCAGCAGGGAGGTGAAGCCGGAGCCGGTTCCCCCTCCAAAGGAGTGGAAGACCAGGAAACCTTGGAGTCCGGTGCACTGGTCAGACTGAACACAAAGGTACAATTTACAACTCAAAACTCCAGCAAGAACCTAAAAAAATAACCTTTGACTTTCTGACTAGTAATTAAAGTAAATGATGTCAAGAGCTATTCAAATTGAGTACTCTCAACCAACACTGTAAGAAATTAATGGCTTTTAGCTGTTTTTATCTGTAATTGTTTTTTAAAAATTGACTGTCAGTTTACAGATTTGTCCTGTTTTGTTAAATTACAATTACAATTGCATTTAAGCCTCTCATCAGCAATGACTTGAACAAAAATCTTACCAGTTTGCGAATCCTGTCGAGAACAGAGTCGATGTGTTCCTTGCCAACGGTGTAGTGGCCACGGGCGTAGTTGTTGGCGGCATCTTCCTTCCCTGAGATCAGCTGCTCTGGGTGGAAAAGCTGGCGGTACGTTCCTGTCCGGACCTCATCTGAAGGTAAGAAAGGGTTTGACAGCATTTTAACACTGCATGAAGAGTCTGGTTTACTCTTAAAACTGAAATATACCGGCTTTAAAATAGGAGCCATAACACTGAAAACCTCCAAGGTAATTTGTTTAATTTATAAAGGTTGTTAATGTGGTCTGGAAGAGGCTGTAACTGACACAATAGAACCTTTTCACAGCAGAAGCTCAAAAAGCTCATGTTTATTAAAAACATTAACCATGGCTCTGTTCCATTTTGGTTTGCCAGTAAGTCTTGCAACTAAGCCAACATGTGCAATTACTGCCAAGGCACTAAAATATAAATTTCATGAGCGATCACTTCTTATTAGTTGCATCTGGGCTTGCGAAAACAGATTTATTGTCTTGCAATAAAAAGTGAGATCTGACTGAATCTGATTTAAACTGAAGTGGGTGGAGCCACTGTGAAACTTGGTGATGAACTTTGGTCAATATATATTTATATAGATGATAAAACTTTGATCCAAAACTCATTCACTGTTACAACATCCATTGCTTGTTAATATGGATAATGATCAGCCTGTTTATTATTCTTTATAGCTTTATAGTTTTGCATAGTTTATAGCTTCCCTCTTTGACAATCCTTAACTGATTGTTCTGAGGCAGCACAACCAAATTTGATATATCGTGTACTTTTAAGCTGATATGGTGAAGAAACGCTTTCACTTGGAGTTGAATTTATCTCCAGATTATGAATCTAAGCCCAATATTTACTGTCTTTTAGCTCAGTTTTTGGTCACCACCAGCTCATGAGGGAATTATCTGCCTTTACATTGGCTTAATGCTCCGCCGTGTTTGCCAGGTAGCTAGTCTGCTGCCTCGTGCCAAGCAGGTAGTGTAAAGCAGGATTTTTTAGCTTTTTTTTTTTAACCAAAAACAGCTGACTTGTGAGGTAGCTTGACCTCCGAAAGTATCCGAAGGGCACTAATTTATGAAACTACTGAACTTTTGGGATGGAGCTAAGTGTTGTTAATTGGTTGAATAGCCTAGCATGTCTGCTAGCATTTTACAACCACTGTGTTTTTAAAACCTGCATCTACATTTCGCTCTCTTTTTGCTCTATTTTTGGGGGGACATATGTGGCTCATTAGCTGCTAAATGCTCTCCTATTTACACCAGCTACTTAGCTAATCTGCTATTTAGTGCTTAACATGTAGTGTATGGCAGGATTTGATGTTGTTTTAACCAAAAACCGATGTCTTGTAAGGTAGTTTGACCTCCTGAAAAATTCCTGCTCACAAGGCACTACGTTCAGGATGGAGTATTCAGTGCTGAGCGTTGTTAATTTGCTCTATTTTTGGTCTCCACTAACTCCTGAATGAAATATGTGGCTTTTTAGCTGCTAAATGCTACAATATGTTCACCAGCTAGTTAGCAAGTCTGCTGTTTCGTAGGATTTCATAATTACTCCCCAGTTTTTGCTAGCATTTTACGCGAACCATGTTTTTAAAACTTGCGTCTACAAAGTTTCATTTTCTTTTTGCTCTATTTTTGGTCTCCACCAACTCCTGGAGGAGACATTTGCAGATAATTGCCCCCCTATGCAGCTCTTTCGTGAAGAGCAGGTATTGAATCATAGAATTTCATCGTTACTCTAGCATTTTTGCGAGAAACTTGCCATTGCAAACAAGTGTAATTTTTGTTTCAATGTGTTTTTAAAAGAACAAAAGAAAAGGTCATGCGTTGCCGTGCGCAAAAAGAGATGTAATACATCAGTTGTTTTTTTGCACATTAACTGATTTATCTGCCTCTTTGAAGGGCTTCAGACTGCAGTAAAAACAAATACACAAGAGCTGAAGGAAACTTGTAGTTCTTTAGAAAGCTACTTAAAATTTAATTTGTCACTTTACTAGAAAAGCTGGTTTCACTGAAAATGTTTGCAGAACTAAAACAACAGCATCCACCACTCCTTCAACGGAACTCCTAAACCTAAACATGAGGCTCCAAGTAGAAATGTCAACAAGTCTGTGTAACGGCAGCTTTCTACAATTGGGTTCCTGCTTTACCACAAAGCTTTAAAAAAAGTCCTCACCGATGACCGTGGGCTCCAGATCCACAAAGATGGCTCTGGGGACGTACTTTCCGTTGCCGGTCTCGCTGAAGAAGGTGGTGAAGGAGTCGTCGTAGCCGGTGCTGGGCTTTTTGCTGGGCATATGGCCGTCCGGCTGGATGCCGTGCTCCAGGCAGTACAGCTCCCAGCAGGTGTTGCCCATCTGGACACCAGCCTGGCCGACGTGGATGGAGATGCATTCGCGCTACGAGAGCAAAAAGACGATTATTATTGTTTAATTATTGTACATTGAATCCAGCACGCCTTATAGATATTTTATGCCGACTATTTCACCATTTTCCAGCTGCAAAATGTCAAAACATGGAGTATGAAAACATATTTAGGCCCAACCTTTTTTGCTGTAAAACTAAAGGCCAACATTTCTGCATTTAAACCTGTCTTGACCTGCAGAAACTGACAGCTCAGCTCTTTTAAACTGGGCTGCTTTTGTTTTACACCCTGATTTCTGTGCATTAAAAGTTCCAGTCTGCATCATCAGAAAACCTAAATTCTCAAACATACTTGCAAGTTGGATGCGGCACATCGTATCAGGCGTCACTGATCTAAATAAGAAAGCAGTGATGATTAACACTGTCTTGTCACAGTGTCTGTGGAGGCCAAAGAGCTTCCACACCCTGCTAAAGTATTTCTAGTCGCTTGTAAAAGATGTGGGTGAGGGTGGCGGGTGAACGCACGCAGAGGACAGGAACAAGTTTGGTCTCATCATTCGGAAGTAAAGTTTGTCCTGAGGGAGTTTAGCAAGAAATGTCGTCTGTCCTGTTTGGTTATCTGGCCTTTCAAGGGGAGATAAGACTAAAATGCAAATGTAGAGAGATGAGAATGCAAATCCTAACTGCATGTTTTCTCAGCAAGCAAACATGAAGCATTTTTGAGGATGTAATTACTACTTGTGCAAATTTCTTCTGATTTGTATCTGCTTTGTGCTGCAGTTTGTCTGAACAAAAGCCCAGCTGTCATTGGAAACATGAGATCACACAGATGTCATGTGTTGCTGTCAAAATACCTTCACACCTGCCAAGACGAGAGCTTAGGTAAAGTCAGCTCTGTTGTATTTACATATACTAAGTAGCTTCATGTTTACGAGGTAACTCGGAGGGAAAAGAGACCTTTGACCTCATTTTAACTGGACGCGAGCCACTGAAATATTCATGTTGTTGTGAAATACCTCTGTCAGCTCGTCTTTGAATCTGTAGCCTGGAAAAACTGACAGGACAGCCTGTCGTGTTTTCTCAGTGTGACGTTTTTTTGGAATTGATGCGACCGAAAAGGTGTCTGATAATCAGCCCTGAAGCATCTTTTACTTTTAAGAAGATAAAACTGTGTTACTGGACAGATTTCTTCAGGAACTTTTCTCATGCTAGAGATTACAAGATATCCTGATTCATCAAGACATATAGAATAATAGTTTAAAAGTTTAAACCAGGTATTTAAAACCAGTAAAGAAAGATGCACGTCTGCAGCTTCCAGGGCTTGTTTAGAGACGCAGAGTAACTCAACCATCTGAAATTAATGAAAAATAAGGATATTAAAATTAAGAGTGTGTGAAGCTAATTAGCAAACAGAGAAAGAGGGTCTGAAACAGTGTAAAGACTATGTTATATTCAGTTAATGGATACATTGTTTAAATATTTTGCTAAATGTAATGGATAAATTGTTATGAGTGTGTAAAACTGAATTGTAAGCTAAAGGTAATAGACTGATTCTTTAAATAGTAAATGTACTTGATGAATAATTGAAGCTGCTAGATAAACGTATGACTTAAATGTTTAACAGTTAAAATATTAACCTAAAAGGACCTTAATGTAATGGATACATGGCTGAAATTGTTACTTAAACACAAATCAGCGTACAATAATGAATAAATGGTTGACATAGTCGGCTAACAGTAAAAGAGAAATGATTAAAACAGCTGAAAGTCAGTGGTTGAGACAGTCACTTAAATGGTTGAATTAGCTGGAAGTCAATGGATGAATTTAACACTACGCAACAATTAGCTAACAGTAAGAAATAGTAAATAAATGGCTTGAATGGTTGCTTAAACGTAAATCAGTGTACGATAATTAATGAATAGTTGACATAGTTGGTTAACAGTAAAAGAGAACAGCTGAAAGTCAATGGTTGAAATAGTTAACCTGAATGTAAATGAGCTAACGATAATAGATGAATGGTTGAAACAGCTTAAAGTAAAGTTGAAATAGTCACTTAACCATGAATAAATATGATAAATAATAGAGTTACCTAAAAGTAAAAGACAAATGGTTGAAACCAAATGTAAATTAGGAAACAATAAAGGGTTAAAATGTGATCAGTCAGTCCAAGCTGCAGCACCAAACACACCCACACTGTCAGTTTAACTGCACAATCATGATGAATCACCACAAACTACGACTGGAAGCTGCAGCGGAGTTTAAACATGGAGCTCTGGGCTTGTTTTGAATTTGGATCCCCCTCTGAAGGCTCGTGATCAGCGCAGAGGAGGGGTCACGGTGCCAAGTATGGCGATGGCAGCTGGCTATTTTCAGTCCAGTGTCAGAGAGCTCGACTTCACCCCACTAACCTGTTTGGACTGCAGCTCGTATCATGCAGATAATACGCTTGAACCGCAGAGTGCTGCTAAAATAAGAGCGTCTGACTCCAGGGAGCATTTACAGCCTCTGCAAAACACAGTGCAGCTGCAAAATCACTGTTCTGAAGCTCTGAAGCGAGATCTGTGTGATGATAGTTTTCAGATTTGCTGGCTGGATATGAGGAACGTTGTGTCGCAGCCTGTTGACACGACTCCCAGCTTGTAAAATTCACACTTCACAGACTGAACCGAGCCATTATCTGCTCTCTGTATCTTGTCCAGGCGTCACGTTTGACGTCAGGATTTCAACACAGTGGAGCTTTGTGCTGTAAGGCTGCGGTGAACCAAAATACAAGAGCGGGAATGAGTCAGAAAATAAGTTGGAAGTGAAACTGGAGGGGTGTTGTTCATGTTGTCAACGGAGGTTTACGAAAGGCGAATTATATCCATTTAAACTCACTTTTTAAGGTGGGATTTAGGCGTTTTTGACATATGTTGGTTCTTTGGGACACGTTGTTAAATAGGGTAGGTTTTGAGTCATTCTGGGCAAGTTTTTTGTTCTTAACGACAGTTTGAAGTAATTTTGGAAAGTTTTTTGTTCTTAAGGACATGTTTTGAGTCATTCTGGACAACCTATGAAGCATTTTTACTAGTTTTTGTTCTATAGGACAGGTTTTCAGTCAAAACCAACAAGTTTTTGTTCTTTACGACAGGTTTTCAGTCATTTTGGATACGTTTTTTGTTCTATAGGACAAGTTTTTAGTCATTCTGGACACATTTTTGTTCTTTAGGGCATGTTTTGAGTAATTCAAGACAAGTTATGAAGAATTTTTACTAGTTTTTGTTCTATAGGACAGGTTTTGAGTCATTTTGGACAAGCTTTTGATCTATAGGACAAATGCTGAGTCATTTAGGACAAGTTTTTTTTAAAACTTATATAAAAGTTTTTTATATAAGTTTTTGTTATATAGGGCACATTTTTGTTTAAGGACATGTCTGAAGTAATTTTGGACATGTTTTTGTTCTATAGGATACGTTTTCCTTCATTTTGGACAAATTTGTCAACAAAAGCCACTTTTCTTGCAATTCAAAAGCCCGCTTTAAGTCACTTCTGTGTTTCTCTGCTTGCCAAATGACCTACAAACATTACAACACTCTCTCTGTTTGCACTAAAAGGAAGAGGTCAACTTCCTGAACTTGCGCAGAGGAATGAACTTGCAAGCACGCGTTCATTCTTCTGTGCTGTCACAAGAAATGCGTGTTTTAGCTGTCTATTACGGTGTTTTTTTGTTTTTAAAGGTGTATTTCTTTCCTCCAAAAGCAGCAAATTCAGCTGGTGAACATATAGACATGTAAAATGCCCTGGAAGCCACATCAGCGTTCTCGACAGGCCATATGGAAACAGTTAACCCCTCCTGGAGCTGCAGCCAACTGCCTGGCAGCGTGTTTCCGCTCACTGACTTTGTGTCTTTTACCATTTCAAAACACTTTGTGGCTCAGTTTTATGTGCTGTCCTGGCGCCAAAATGTTTTCCAGAAGCTGTCTGGGGGCCACTAAAGCTGAAACAATGGACAAAAGCTCAGACTTGGAGCAAAGTTTTTGAGATACAACTGCAAAACTAAGAGTAACATATCTGATACGACTTAGAGTTTGGCTTTAATAGTAAGAATGTCTGAATACTCACCATGGTGCTGTTGTTATCGTCCTTTTCTGGAGAAGAAGTGGTTTAAAGCTGCAGGTTCTCACAGTCCACCTTTAATGAGATCTCTGTGAGTGAATCCCACCAGAGTTTGACTCTCCAGCACTTTTATAGCTACTACAGGAGGCGGAGAGGAAGAAGGCGGAGCCACAGACAGCTGCAACTCTGTTCACTCCACATCCTCATTTCTTCACACAAGACTTCATGTTTGGCCTTGTCACAATAAAAGCACACAGGAAGTCCCCACCAGTGATCTTAGAATGAATTTCCTGTCATTGTGGACAAATCTTTGGTATTATGGACACATTTTGAGCAAGTTATGCGTCATTTTTGGCATCTTCAGGACAAATGTAGAGTAATTTTGGAAGTTTTTGGTCATTCCAGAGCATTTTTTGTTATTTAGGACCCATCTTCAGTAAATTTGAGCAAGTTTTTGTTCTTTAAGACAAGTTATTTAGTCATTTTGGACAAGTTTTTATTCTACAGGACAAATTTTCATTCATAATGGACAGCTTTTTGTTATTTTGGACAAATTTTAAGTCATTTTGGCTACGTTTGGAGTGATTTGAGGCAACTGTGGAAATCTCTTTGGTATTTTTGTCCAGTTTTGAGTAATTTAAGACATTTTTTTGTTCTTTAGTTCAGGTTTCGAGTGATTTTGGACATATATATTGGATACATTTGGAATGATTGGGGACATTTTTGAGTAATTTTGTCCTCATTTTAGAAACATTTTTACTCATTGTGGACAGGCTTTCTGTCACTGTGGACAATTTAGTTATTTTGGGCAATTTTGAGTAATCTTTGGCATATTTTTGTTTTTAGGACAAGTTATGAGTCAGTTTGGACAAGGTTTGGCTTTTTTAGACAAATGTTCATGTGACAGAAGAATAACGGCACAAATTGAATAACACCACCAGCTAATTAAAAGAATGATCTAATTTAGCTGTCAGAGCCATAAACGTATACTCACATGATGTGTTTCACTTTACTATCCCCAAAGAGAAATGTGTTTTGACAACAAGGAAGCATAAAATAAAAGCAATGAAAACACAAAAAGGCTGCCGGGGTGCAGAAACAATTAATAACTCTGCCTTTGGTGACGTTAATCTGGTTTTATTAATGCAGCCTGGTTGTTTTAATTTGAAATCCTGTTTTATCTAATCTAAAACATCAGTTCTGGTTAGAACCACTAGATGGAGTCCTCATCATTCAGATTTAATGACCAGTATTCCTCTAAACACAAGTTACACCAGTTTTACAGTATTTATAAAAATCGATTTATAAAAGGCTTTTTCAGTCTTGTATCCAAAGATTGTCTGTTTGTGTTTGAGCCACTGATTAACAATCACGTGTTAGACGGTCACAGATATTCACACTTACATGGTTAACTGAAGTAAATATGCAAAACCTAAGATGAAACCGGTAATTTTAGGTTTTATTTTCTGCTAAATAGGTTTACTGGACTGTAGCCACAGGTGTACATCAACAAACAAACAAAAAAATCACTTTAAAAACATTAGTTTAGAAGCTGTATTTGTTTTTAATTTACTGTTATTTTACAGATTGTATTTGTTAAATACAATATCTAGTAAAATCACAGACATTTTTTTTTTGCATGTTTAAAATAAAAATCCAAATCGGTCAAAATTAGTTTATTCTCTGTTTATTCATTAAATTGAAAAATAAACCCTTTTTGGTTAATTGTAGATAATATCCAGGAAATTAAAGAAAAAAGCTGTTAACTGTAAAAAAAATAAAAAATAAAAAAAAGTCAAAAATAATGACCTCATAAAAAAAATATTTGTTTATACAAATAGTAATTTGTTCTTTTATAACATTTAAGTGCAAAATTACACTTAAAAATAACTGTATTGAAATCAGCAAAAATATAATTATTTTATAGATATTTGTATTTATTTGAGAGGAAAAATAATGTATATTATTTATTATGTCAACCCAACTCATCAATGTAATGTTTGCAACTTGAAAGGTTCATATAAATCAGTAAGTTAGATTATCTCAGTTATGCATTTAATTAAGTGGTTTAGTGATTAATAAGTTAAAAAAAACATCTTATGAGTTGTGAAAGTATAAAACTAGCTAAGTCAAATTAACTGAACTTGAAAGAACAAATTAACTACACAGAAACAAATAAAACATTGCATAGATCGACAAATTGTAAAAAACTTTTTGACTCAGTGAAGATTTTACTTAACAACTCAACATGGATTTTTTAATTTCATGCTTTCTTAAGTTGGACCAACCCAATTATTTCCAGTTGTCCTGAATTAAAAACATTTGTTGTCGTATTGACATAGTGTAAATAATCAATTCAGTGTAACCTGAAATGGATTGCAAGTCATTGCAAGGTGATTATTTCAAGTTATCTCAAATAAACAGTGAATTAGATGGATTTAAATCTTACAATTATGCATTTAATTAAGGTTTAAAGGGTTAAAATAGCTGAACTTGAAAAAACTTGTTCAGTAAATTCAATATATTGAGTTGAATCAATTTGTCACGTAGACAGTGGTTCCTTTTTTCCAAGTTTAAATCAAATATGAACCTTTGTTCTCTGGGTTTCTGGGAAGATTAAACTCTTCAACAGTGCATTCTGGGAAATCTGCTCATGTGCTAGCTTTGTTTCTTATTAACCTAATGAGTTGAGTGAACTCTCAGCTGCTTGTTCATTCAACTCAAAATAGCTCAAATGATAAGAACTCATAGGCTCTAATAAAAATCAGATCTTTTAAGTTCAGTTCATTCAAAACTAGTAAAACTGAGATATTTATGAGAACAGATGAGTTGATTTGACTGAGTTACTTTATGATGTGAAGGAAACTGTTTAAGTTAGCGTCTACAGTGGAGCTCTACAGCCGTGTTTCTGTTCATCGGGTTCAGGAGAATGAAAGTCTTTGTGAACTTCAGCTGTCCATCACTCTTTACAGGAATGTGGAGCTGCTGCAGGAGGCCAAAGCTCATCTCTGCAGGCCTCCAGCTCTGAATGGAAACGTCCTCATAATCCTCAAACGCACCCCGAGTCCTCCGGAGCCTTTTGCTCCGTCCCCCTGAACCGCTCATTCCCCTTCAAACGCTCCCCTAAGCATCTTTTTCTTTCTTTTTTTTTTTTGGAGGGGAGAGATAGTTTGCGATAGCGGAGATCTGTTTCATGTTTCCACAGATGACTTTTCTTTTACGTCTCTCAGCGGCTCAGACTCTAAACTCTTTCTTTCTCTTCTGGCAGTTTTTCTTTGCAGCATTTTGAGTCGGAACGTGACGGGAACAACAAATCTTATAGTCACTTTTCAGTTTCAGGTCTCTTGTTTTTGGTGCTTTCCTGCTTCACCGACTGGATTTCAGGTCATTTTATTAATATTTTTTACCAAAAACTAATTTAAAAATTCCCTGACGCTCAAATTATTTGATTAGTTTTGTCCTGGGCACCTTTTTTGTTTTGTTTTTCTTTTTTAAAAAGAAAATTTGCTTCAAAGATGCAAACCACCTGTGAATATGACAAGAATCTATACTGTTAAAAAAAATGACATAAAAACAAATATTCATCAATAATGGTGAAAATCTAAAAAGGTCAA
>OMNN01063934.1:0-10610 GCA_900302755.1 Chromis chromis
GTTGAGGTGGGGAAGTGAGAGCGACCGCTTGTCCCAGTCACCACCACTGTGGGCCCTTGAGCAAGGCCCTTAACCCCTGACTGCTCCCTGGGCGCTGCACCGCAGCAGCCCACTGCTCCTAGTATGTATAGTTAAGGTTAACTTTGAATAGGATGAATGCAGAGAAGGAGTAACCCCAAGGGGATCAATAAAGGTTATATTATTATTATTATTATTATTATTAACAAATAACTGGAAATTTTAGCACAGTTTCTGTGAGTAATATCCATCAAAACACACGTTAAACCGTATTCTACAACTTATTTAAATACACATGAGTCAGGTAAATATGTATATTATATAATATTGAAGGGTCCTAAATTAATTGTTAAATTAGTCGGGTAAATTTGTCATCTTATTGTTATATTGAAAGGACTTTGGATTAACATCTGGTGTCTTAAATGTGATCTATAAATAACAGGGACTTGACTTGATTATTTTTGAACATCTCAGACGTTAGGATTGAGTCATACCACATGGCAAGGTAACATTATCTGCTTTTACTAGTTAGGACTGTGCCTGTACAGGTTATTAGACATTATCATATTTTGTTCTCATTATACGCTATGTGTGATGAGATTGTTTTAATTGTATTTTATTGGTTTTATCGCATTTTATTGTTTTTATTGCATGATATGCTATATAATGTGGAGCTACAGCTGTCATATTGTGCAACACTATTGCCCAAGACAAAATTCCCCTTTGGGACAATAAAGTTAATTTTATCTTATCTTCAAATTAAACTAATTTAAAATAGACTCATTAAGGTTGACAACAAAACAATAAAAGCCAAGTATGGAATAAATAAATTATGTAATTATGTTGCATGTTTGGCTGAAAATGCTTTAAATTATCACATTATTAGTTATTTTATTTATGTGGTGGCAGAACTGTATTTTTTATCTAAGATGTAGTTTGGACCAAAAATCTTAATTTCATCATTTAATGTTGTTTTATATGTTTTGTGTCAGTAAATTAGTATTAAATACCATGTTTGACCATATTACGTAAGTATTTAATACACTGTTTTTAAACATTTTCTTAAACATAATGATTAATTTACACCTTTTGAACTTGTTCTTGCTTTAGTTTTCTTCAACATAATACTTTCTTAGGATTATTGGGCTATTTTGATCATAATTTATTGTGTGTTTAATTTAATAGCTGAGTAATTTTATAGCCTACACTATCTGTAATCTAAGAAACAAGACTGTTTTTGTTATTATGGCTTTCTTCTGTACAAACAAAAAGGCTGAGACGGGCTCCCACAGACTGTCTAACTTGCAAAAATACATTGATTTGCGACTTTTCAGTGCCAGACCTTCATCAGTCAAATCACAAATAAATGTTTTTTTGCAAGTTAGACAGTGTGTAGGAGTGTATTTGAACGTTTTTGAGATGCTCGCCCCTCTCTTGTGCACATCTCTCATGAAACAGATGTAGGAAGAGTTCCTAGAAGTAGGAAGATTTAAAGATGGAATATAAAGCTCTTTCTTATTCATATACAAACAGTTTGATTCAGCATTTATAATACACAGAATCTTATCTAACAAGAGCATCAGTTGTGAAATTAGACATGGAGATTAGTGGAAAACTCTTCCTTCACCTGTTAAATCTGACATATGTACCTTTTTCTAATATTCAACATGTGAAATGTGCGTTTAGGTATGTTGAACGTGTCTCCGAGGTGCTGAGACAGAAGCTGAAGCAGGCAGACATCCTGGTGCTGAAAGGTGCCACGATGGCTGAGAAGAGGCAGGAAGCCCTGGAGGAGCAGTCCAGGCTGGAGCCTCGTGTTGACCTGCTGGCAGGATGCACCCGGGAACTCCAGAAACTGGTATTAGATTACTATTTCCATTTATTTATGTTCACAGGGCGGGTAATTTCCCTGCTCAGTGGAATGAGGAGCCAGCAGGAAGCGCACTGAAAATCGAAACCGCTGTCAGTTATATTATCTGTGGAGGAATATATAGGAGGGAATATATATCACACAGTATCATTATTATCTGTTAAACCTTCAAGCATCTCAGTAATAACGAGTGTTATTGCCGGTATTTATGAGTGTTTGTTGTCGTTTGTTTTTGCAGATCGAAGCAGACATTTCAAAGCGATACCACAGCAGACCAGTCAACCTGATGGGGGTTAACATTTAGTGAGCTTCACAGACGTTCCCATAAAGTATTTTGTCATGATTCACAAGGAGAAATAAAAAGTGATATTTAATTTAGACTCTTGTGGTTTTTTGTTCTTTACACGAAACGAGAAACATTTACAAATCTTTTACTGCTTTTTAACAGAACTGTTTTTAAAAATAAATAAATATATATACATGTATTTTGTCTCTGGCTCGTATTAATTAGATTCTGGTGAAGATAAATATGATTACAAGTTGTTATAGCAAATGTAGGTGATCAATATGTTTACTTTTGTATGTGTACTTTTTAATTAGGTTTCAGTGTAAATAAACAGCTTTGTCACAAAATTCTTAATATTAATTATATAAATATATAAATAATATATTGTTACTATTATGCAGAAAAGCTGTGTTTTTCTAATTCTATTTTTTTATCTGATATGTATGTAATAATACTAACTATTTTATTTAATTATTAAATATTATAATTTTTTAAATGTGCAGTCACACTAACTTTACCAAATACTAGAATATTATTTTACAGGGGGAAAGCTGCATTTTTCTGTTTCTTGTTTTTATAATATAAAGACCAATTCTGTTCTCTTAATTTTTAAGATTTATAAATAAATAATAATTAATAGGCAATTCTAGTATAAACTCAAGTCTTCAAACGTTGGCCTGTGAGATTTGGTGATGTTCTTTTGCTAATTTTTCTGAATAATTCTTGAAGCAGGTTAATTATTGTGTTTATGCTTAAGAGACTAATTTTCAAACTGTATTTAATAATTAAGAAGATTGGAGGGATTTATAGAACTTCATTACATAGACAAAAGCTGTATTTTTCATGCTTTTTATGCCTCAGTGTATCTGATACATAATTATAATCACTTTATTGAATTAATATTTTTAAAACGTGCAGTGGACGTCGTATATGTGGCACATGTCCTAATGAACTTTTAAAAATACAAAAGTGCAAAGTTATTCCACTTAAATCTCTTTCTTTCCTGAGGTAAGACTGTCATTGTTTTTATGCTTAAGACTCCCAAATACTGTGATATAATATTACACGAGGGAGAGCTGTATTTCTCTGATTGTTATTATAACATTAAGAGCATTTCTGGTTTCATAAGATTTGTGAATTAAGCAAAAATAATTATTAACCATCCACTATGAACTCAAATTTTCTAAAATATTTTTGGAGTAATTTCTGAAGCAGGTTAATTACTGTTTTCTTATGCTAAAGAGTCTTTAATTAATTAATTAATTAGTTAATTATTAATATTATTTTGAAAAATATGCAGTTGATGTTGTATATGTGGTAGATATCCTTATGAAATAAAGAAAAGAAAAACAATTCAAACTGTTTAATAATTCAGAAGATTGGAAGGATTTATAAAACTTTACTGAACACTGTAATATTACACTGAAGTATTATATTACATGGGGGAAAGCTGTATTATTCTGATTGTTGTTGTTTTTTATAGCATAAAGTGCATTCCTGCCCTGTTCATTTATATCATTTGTGAATTAACCAAAATAAATTTTCACTTTACTTTATATATTTAGATAAAAATTACACATGAGATTTGGTGATGTTGTTTCCTGTAGTAATATATAGTATAAGCCGTGTTTTTATTACTATATATGTTTAAATTTCAGTTTCTTTATTACTTAAGTCAGTGTGATATTACACTGTGGGGGATTTTCGGTCGGCTGATGAAAGCCTGCCACTAGAATGTTCTACGCATGCTCTGTGTGAAAGCGTGTTTTGGTGTCAAGCGGCGCTGCTAGGCTAGCCGGGCCAGCTAGCAATTTTGCAAGTCATGGTGGGCCATTCAATGAGGAAAGGCTGGACAATGCAATATCGGGCAGCAGCACTGTGGAACTTTTAATGAAACAGGACTTGCTCACTGCTCTTAGGTGATAGTGGACTGCTGGGCATGAAGACACAGTTGCAAAACCTTCATGCGTAAGTATTAAATCAAAAGGTTTTGCAGGTTTAACTAACTAATGCGTGCGCCGCTATGTGAACTGCAGTGATTCACGGCACAAGCTAACGTTAGCAGACACGTATGTAAATAAAAACTGTATTTATGAGTGAGTGGCTGGAAACGGCGGGTGTGTCTTGTTTAAGTTACTTTTCAAAGTAGCGGAATGGTTACGGTAGTTAGCAGCAAACTAGCTTACAAGGCTAGCACAGTGTAGGTTTTGAGTTCCAATAGTAGTTTAGCATTTTCCTCAAACCCCACCCACCTCCCGTTCCTATTGGCCAGGAGTTTCTGGAGTCATTTGTCGTTGCCGCGTTTGAGGCCCATGAGTGGCTGCGCGGCCTGTCAATCATCTTTTCACCACTTGTTGCTAGGGAGATTGTTTGATGCTAGCTACAGCGGAAGTAGGTAGTCCTAAAACACCAGCAGAGCTCCCTGTCACTTTTTAGGGTAAACAGAGATGGAAGTTTGCGAGCTAATTGAGCGAGACAGCGTATTACAGTTACTGTACGTTGTGTAGTAACGTGTGTATTAGCTGTAGCCGGGTCTCAAAACACAAGGTGGCTAACGGCTAACGTCATAAGGACGAAGATAGGCGCAGCTGTGCGAGAGGAGGGAGGGACCCTGCCTGCCACCTAACGCTGCCGTTGGTGCGTGTGCTAACCAGCCCAGCGAGCTTTCTCGACTCTCCCATTCACCTTCAGCAGCACCCACAAGAAGTAGTTGTCCTGTCAAGGGTGGGGTGATGCCTTAAAGCTCTGTGTTCATCATCTCTGGGCTGCTGAAATTCCAAGAATGAAAAGGCATTGCGCGGTGCGAGCCGACATCACTTCTCTAGTCTTGGGAGGATGGAGTGGTTGCAGTGGGCTAGCAAGTCCTGTTTTTCATTAACATGTGCTTAATGCAAATGTAGGTAGGTAAGATCTGCGTGCTTTAGGGCTGGAAGCAGTGTGATTGTGTTGTTTGAACTAATGCAGCTTGCAGCAGAGCAATAAAATGTCATTTCTCACTTTTGTCAGGAATGGGAAGATGAGAACCTTATGAAGAACAAAGCTTTGAGTACAAACTGGACTCTCTGAGAAGTGGAAGCCTCATCCTGGATTTTAATCAAAACATACATAATCCTGTTGAAGACCCTTTCCCCCCTTTTCACTATCTTTAACCACTTTTTACGTTCATGTATCTGCCTCCGTCTCTTAGTGGTAGTACAGAAGTATTGATCCAAGGTAGTTGGCCCCTTTTTTGTTTTTATTTTTTACTTTCACCTTTTGTTCCTTTCTAAAGAAATGCTTTACCTGAAAAAGTACTTCACAGAGGGCCTGATTCAGTTCACCATCCTTCTGAGTCTCATTGGGGTGCGGGTGGACGTTGACACCTATCTAAGCAATCAGCTGCCCCCACTGAGAGAGATCATCCTGGGGCCTAGCTCAGCCTACACCCAGACACAGTTTCACAACCTGCGCAACACGCTGGACGGCTATGGCATCCATCCAAAGAGTGTGGACCTCGACCATTTCTTCACTACTCGACGGCTGCTAAACCAGGTGCGCCAGCTGGATCGCCTCTTCGTGCCCAGTACCGAGCTCAACACCTGGCTAGTGCATCGTGACTCTGAGACTGTGGTGTCTGCCAGCAGCCAGTCCAGCCCCAGCATCACCCTGGACAATGGGGCCGGCTTAGACAACGTCGACAACCCTGACGCTACCCCGGCCATGAGGGGAGGAAGTGGAGCACCTGAATCCACTTACAACCTGAACGCAGCGGACAGCAGCCTGGGAGCCGTGGCCCCAGAGGGCAACCAGGAGCAGGGCACCAGGGATGGCAATGACGACCTCACCAAAGAGGTACTGCAGCATGTTTCTTACCTTCTCTGTGCGAACACCTGGAGAGCATCTGTCAGAGGGAGGGGTGGGGGACACCTCCTTTTGACAGATGCTTGTTGTCACCACACACACCTGCCATATCGCACATAAATGGTACCAGTAGGATTTGATCATAAAAATAGATCCAGCAGTTGAGAAATTACATATTAGCTTGTATGTTTATGTTTTCCAAGGTAAACAACAATATTAGGTACACAGAAAAGCTTTTATTTTCATATATACTTAAAATATTACATGACAACTTGTATCAGTATGTCTATTTATTTTACATAAAGTTAATATTTAAAATATGACATCATTAAATACACATTAACTGTATTCCACTGTAAATGGAGTAGAGGTGACATTACACACCAGTATCTTTTATGGTCCACACCCGAGGTCTTTTATCAGTGTCAGCTATTTTTAGTCAAACCAGTTGAGTCACATTCATTACAGCTGTGATTCTGGTCACATTAAATGTTGTCCATACGGGAGCAACTTTGAAATGCACAGCAAGTCGTCATCGTGCTTAATTTACTCCCGTAAAATGTCCCGAAGGAAAAGATAACGGTGCTATTTTTTAACTTACATTCCTATGGCGTCATTCGTCACTTTAACTTACATGCAACTTACTTGAGACACACACAATGGTCATATTGTTGCAGTGGAGGTACGGGGCCACAAAAAGTCACTGGATTGTAATAAACCGAGACTTCTTTCTTATCACATGTTAACCACCGTGCCAGAGTGTTTATGTCATGGTTGCACCACCTGATTAGTGTTACATGATCTACAACCCTCCTTCCAGAATTATCCACTCTGATGGAATATAGCAGCTTGTATAAAGGGCTAATTTAGCTTATTAGCATAAACAAGTCAAGACTTAACCCAAATCTGTTGAGTACATTGCGACAGTATGAGTTAGTGTTCAATACATTGCATGTCTGCACAACATCTGGTTAATAAAGTACCTCTCTTCTGTATACAGGGCCATTTTTCAATGGTTGCTATATGTTTTTCCAGGACATTGACTTGATTGACATCCTATGGCGACAGGACATCGACCTTGGTGCAGGAAGAGAAGTGTTCAACTACAGCAACCGTCAGAAGGAGAGCGAGGAGGAGAAGCCCAGCCCACAGGAGAACAAAGACAGGAATGAGGAACAGGAGAGCTGGAGAAATGGCATAAACTTACAAGGAGCTCAGCCAGTGGACGGCGAGACTGGAGAGAGCATCCCAGAGCAGGTCTGTTGAGGCTAAACCGATCTTTATGTGCTATTGTTTTGTCCGGCGGGAGGTGGTACATTTAACTGCCTCATACGACATAAAAAGGAAATGGAAACTCGGGAGCTGCACGCTGGCGATAAGAGATAATTTTGTCTGCTGTATATTAGTTTATATAAATGCAAAGACATTTCCGGGTACTGTCTTTTCAGCATTTCCTTAAAACATCATGGGTTGAAAGATCGGCCTCATCTGCTGTTTGTATGCAACAGTGCCCTCTTGTTATTGAGCTGCACCAGTGGATGAGTTGGGGCTGAGATAAAGCAAATCAAGCTGGTGCAGTTAGATGTTCATTTTACAGAGGAACACACATTTATTTCAGGGTTTAACACCCAAGAGAATTGTCCAGTGGATCTGTTCTGAATCACAAGCCCCAGTGGTAGATAAACGTTATCCCCGTAAAGCTAGTGCACACGCATCGAGTGCCGATAACAGTGACCCATTATGTTTTCATGAATCAGCCTGAACTGTGAAGAAAATAATTATTCACTCCTTTTTATGTTGTATTAGTCAGAACCTTCTGATTTGACCACATTATAAAGATGTGTCTTTTTAGGACACTGATATAAAGTCACCTTCTATCGAGACACAAACAACAAGAAGGATGCTTTCACCCCGTATCTGTTTGGTTTAAACAAGCTTTGGTGCCCGGTTAAAGCGTTTAATTTGGGCTGACAGTCGAAACTGGTCTGGACTAAACAACTAATAATAATCTTTTTTTATTTTTTTAAGATTTATTTTTGGCTTTTCGCCTTTATTCGATAGGACAGTGGATAGAGTCGGAAACAGGAGAGGGTGGGGAAGGACATGCGGTAAACGCCCGAGGTCGGACTCGAACCTGGGTCAGCCGCTACGTCTCTGCATGTGGGTCACGCGACATGACCGTTAGGCTATCGGGGCGCCCCAACTAATAATAATCTAACCTTTATTGATCCCCTGGGGTTCCTTCCTTCTCTGCATTCATCCTATTCAAAGTTAATCTTAACTATACATACTAGGAGCAGTGGGCTGCCGCGGTGCAGCACCCGGGGAGCAGTCAGGGGTTAAGGGCCTTGCTCAAGGGCCCACAGTGGTGGTGACTGGGACAAGCGGTCGCTCTCACTTTCCCCACCTCAACCTCTTGCCAGTCCGCGGTCTCGAACTGCCGACCCACCAGTTACAAGTTGACTTCACAAACCACTAGACCACCACTGCCCTAACTGGCAAGAGACCACCTGAAAAGGAGAATCTCAATCTGGTTCCAAGCAGTAATCTGGTGCGGCTTGTTTGTGGTTTAAAACAAAGGTCTGGTCGTATTATCTGTATGAGCAACATATAGGTTAGAGATTATTATAAATTGTCCATTTATAACCCTTATAACAACATACATGTCAACAGATGAAGGCCGGGATTCCCCAAATTTATTTCACTTTCATTTATTTTGTGTTTATTTCTTGGCATTTTTGCTGTTTTTGGATAGTTGCAAGCGTAAAGTGTAAATAAAAGATGGACGAAGCCACCTATTGGTTTGTGAACCACCGTTTAGAAGCCTTGGCTGTAATGAGCCGCTACACACTGCAGTATTTTTGGCCCAATTTTCCCTTGATTTCACTCCTCCAGACAGTTGGAGGAGAAATCTGGTCTGAACCAGTGTTGGGTCCAGATTATTTAGTAATGTGAGGGGTTTACAGATCGAGTCTGAAGCCTCCTGAACTGCTCAGGGCCACCTCAGTTAATATAAGACATGTTTAATGTAAGTTAAAATCAGCATGGGTTTGATTATCACACCTGGAGATATTAAAACTGGTAGGTAAAATCTCACTTCCAGTTCTCGCCAAAGGATAAACAACCCATGTTAGCAGCTTCATCCCAATCATTTTCACATCCAGACTCGTTTAGCCTTCTCTTTTCCTTTTTCTCAGTATTAAGATGTTAAACCTGACTGCTCCTTTGGGAATGATAATCTTAAATATATCAAAAAGTGTGCACCTCGATTTCAAAACCAGTCTGGCATTTTAAAACCTGGCCTGAGAACTCAAGGACACCACACACAAACATATGGTAGCAAACCTGTCACAAGGTAGCCACGCCATAAAACATCCCCTGATTAATAGTCTATTTCGCTTTAAATGGGATCATAATTCACAAACTGAACACCATGCTGTATCGAAGGAGACTTGAAACTAGCATTTGCACTTGTAGCCAGAGGTGTCGCCCCCTGCTGGCTGTTAGAAAGAATGCAGGTTTAAGGTTTCACTTTTCAGACCTTGGAGGCTACGTTCTTCTTTTATGAACAGTCTATGGTTTAGAGCAGGGGTGCCCAATCCTGGTCCTCGAGGGCCACTATCCTGCATGTTTCCCTCTTCCAACACACCTGATTCAAATGATCAGGATCGTTATCAGGCTTCTGCAGAGCTTGATGATGAGCTGATCATTTGAATCAGGTGTGTTGGAAGAGGGAAACATGCAGGATGGTGGCCCTCGAGGACCAGGCACCCCTGGACTAAAACATCCCTAAAGTGACTGCAACACAGCCAATTATTCTTTATACGAATTGTGTGGAAGGGACATGTTCATACTGTAAAATTTACTTCTAATATCAGCAGTTGATAGATAAAAATGGTAAATGGTAAATGGTCTGCACTTATATAGTGCCTTTTTCTACCTTAGCGGTACCCAAGGCGCTTTACAATGCGTTTCTCATTCACCCATTCACACACCAATGGTGACAGACTTCCATGCAAGGCGCTAATCTGCCATTGGGAGCAACTTTGGGTTCAGTGTCTTGCCCAAGGACACTTCGGCATGTGGGGGGGACCGGGGATCGAACCACCAACCTTGCCATCAGTGGACAACCCACTCTACCACCTGAGCCACAGTCGCCCAAACCTACGTCAAAAAACCTACGTTGGATAAGGGTTTTGTGTCAAGTTTACGAACTCCTTGTCTGATACAAACCTTTCTGAACTAAACCCTAAATCTGCAGGGGCTGATTGCGGATGAAGTATAATCTAAGAGTTTGAAAGGGGTAATTGGAACAGCAATATTCAAAAAAAGACTGCCCAGATTTGGAGAAAAAACAACAAAAAAACAAACTGCTGTCATATGCATAGTGGAAGAAGGAATAATCTTGTTCAAGTAAGTTCTAACGTAGTGAACATTTTACTCATGACTGATCAGCTGTTCACGCACATTTTCTTGTCTAGTCTTGTGTTGGAATGAAATCTGGCCAGTACCGGCTGACATGAAAGAATAACTATAATTTCCGGGATTGAAAATGATTCGCGAAGGCCAGTTGGCCAAAGCTTAGTTTGTTTCCTC
>OMNN01063937.1:0-14710 GCA_900302755.1 Chromis chromis
CCGAGGCCGGAACCGAACCTGGGACAGCCGCCACGCCCCAGCACCTGGGTCACGCGACACAACCGCCAGGCCATCGGGGCGCCCCAAACAGGTGGCATTTTAACAGGTTTTTACCACGTGCATTTAAATGAGTTATCATCCCACTGATATGACATTAGCAAGCCAGAAAAAGAAGCATGAGAAATGTACTCACCACATCTTTACTTTCCTGGGAACTTTGTTCCTGCAAGTCAAACAACATCAACAAATCAATCAACAAGACAAAAACAAGGCATGTGAGTACATTACTGCCATGCTAAGTGATCTGTTAAGACATTCCCCAGCATGTAGTCAACTCAAGTGTCCCAACTCAAAGGCAGCAGAGAGATACAGCAATAGAAATGATGCATTCAGATACAATCCTTCCTGTAGTAAATTAAATGTGCTCTCATGCTTGACCTTGGGACTTGGTAACCTGGCAGGATAGGGAACAATATGATGCTTTTTTCCTAGCCATGTTGTGTACCGAGGAATCCCTGAGAATCTCACCATGCTAACACCTCATACTCATACGCATCCTGGTGAAACCATGACAACGCTTGCTGCGTAGGAGGAGGGACAGGGGAAGCAGCAATGAGTTACAATGACAGGGAAGAACCACACTGCATTGAGACTGCAGGGGAAACAGAACAGCCATCCCACACCACATCAGCCCTGTCAGGCTACACTGTACGCTGTAACCTCTGAGTCCTCATGTAACACATCCATAAATAGAACAAAAAGGAAGAGTATTGATTCGCCTTTACAGCGATCACTGCTTCAAAGCATGGTTAGTACACAGCAATAGATTTCATCTCTCTGCTCCGGCACTGACAGTACATCCAAGGCAGCGGACATTTTTTTGTTCTTCTATGCAGCGTCTCACCTGAATGCTAATGAGGAGAGGCTGGCCGCAGAAGCAGGCCCTGCCTTCAAGTGGCTCAATGTGTTACGTTTGAGACGTGCTTGTTTGAAACTCTGCCAGTGGGATCAGAGGGCTCTGACCTGAGTGGACACAGTTCTGACCAGTTGATCCATGTGGCACTCCACCAACACATATCCCCCTGTTAAATAAACCACGTTTGGAAGCTTGTGCAGCATCTCTCCATCTGTCAGGTTGAGGGATGGGGATTTCTGACATGACTACTATGTAAACATGTAAAAAAATTGGAGTACTTTGTCATGAATATCTATGCAATGCAGTCAGAATAGGCCAACTAGTGCTACTCATAGACAAACATACATAGAGCTCCTTTCATCCAACTGATGAGGCATAAGCTTCCCTCTGTCTCCTCACTGCTGGGATCAAACACCTCATGCTCTCATCTCAGTGTAACATCTTGGACCTGCAGTACTGTGTGCTTAAAGCAACAGCTTGACACCAAGTTTCACATAGAGATGGAGAAACCATATGATATGACTGATGTACAATATATTATGCAGACAACAGGGAACAAATGAAACATACCTGACATGTAACTGTATATCTGCTGTGTACAGTGTATCATAAATGCACTGTGTGATGGCAAAGGGCGTTTGTAGTGTGAACATGGATTCTATGAGGGATCCATAATCTTTTGCCCAAATATGATCTGTACACAAGGAGAATTTATCCCCCATTTATGGTGCGCAACATCCATGTTTGTCCTAATAGCCAGGCGACACATAACCGGCGGATCGCTCCAAATATTGGTCAATCAGAAACACAAATGTAGAGAAAAGGAATCATGGATGGATGGAACGTGTTCTCCTATCTGTGAATGCTTTCATCAAAGGAGAGATCAACTGCGGACCAACAGTTCATTCAGGCTTGTCTACCATTATCAACTACTCACTCCAAAATTGAACACAAGCGCAGGGATAACGCGTCTATTTGGGCTTACCGTTGGCAAGAGCGGCTCCATTTGAGCTCCTTGATCCGTGATGTCCATCTTTTCTCCTCCTTGGCTTCACAATAGGCAAGTCGTGATGCGCTCCTCCGCCTCTGTTTAACGCTGGTTGACAACGAGGGTCGCTTTGTGTTGATTTGATGTCTCTCTTCTTTTTTTCTTCTTCCCTTCCTCACAATTACTGGCCGGGTTTTCTCAAATGGAGGTAGCAAAGCATTCCCGTCCTGCCCTACATAATTTACGCATGAAGGAGGGAGGTAGTGCTTCCCATTACACGCGTTCAGCCCTGCGATGATGAGGCGCACAAGTGGGTCTGTACGCACACTTGTATACAGAGATGTATCATCAACCATGGATATATATTTCTGACAATACAGTTAGGTTTACATGGGTATATTTTAGCCTAACGAGTGTAAATCATCAAGTGGCAAATGGATCTATCATTTTGTTTGCCTATATTATACTCATAGGCTACAATTTATTAATAATAGTAATGATAATTATCCATGAAAGAGATCAGATCCCTCTTTGAATCCCAGCAACTGCACAGCCATGTTCTTGTTTGAGTTACCCATGTGGATTTTCTCTACCATGTCGTGCGCCATCCATTACCAACAGGCCTTTGTTGGAGAAGAAGCAACCATCATTATGATCATTGCAGTGTTCTCGCTTGAGCACTACATACATATTGCATGGTGTTATATTAAATGTGCTTGGCCACTATCCAGCACAACAAACGTAACAACTGCAGAAACGCTCCATCCCATCGTTATTCGTCTCTGCAGCACGCCATGCACCGGCATCACTGTCTACATTACACAAGGATGCTGCTGCGGGCAGCTCGGTGCTCGGGCGCCCTCCTCTGGTGACGCACACGAACTGTCACCCAGGCTGCTGCACTGTAAACAAACCTGGAGGATCTGATTTGGCGCACTCATAATGCAATTGTGTTATCTCACTCCAGGGCTATGCAATATAAGGCAATAGAATTATTGTCAGTATAAAAGAAGAAGACGTTGTGTGATATAATTATGTAATAACATTAGTTAATAATGCATCATGTAAGGATGAAAAGTGCTTCCCAGTGTGTGCCACATGGCTTCTGATCTAATGCTAAAATGACAAGTGATTTAAATGGTTTAGGTAAAGTTGTCTGAAAGGTTTATTAATTATGTGAATTGAACTTTGTCAGACTTTGGGGACAGTTCAGCAGATTGCAGTTACAGAGTGAAATCCTCTCATGCAGGATTCTCTGGTTTAACAATATGGATCTTTATGTAGACCATTTGTAAACTCAGAAAGTTTGCCGGACCTCCATCTCTCCACCTGGCACCAGCACCTGGGTAGGTGGTGGTAGGGGTAGTCAGGATGTTGCTGCTGATCCGGATCCGGATCCGCCCAGCCAGGCGTCACATCACCGACAAGATGGCCGAGAGTACGGGACGAAAGTGAGGGAGGAAACAAAAACACTGGCGAGCTATCCTTGCCGCAGATGCCAGACCTGTAGATCTGCTCAAGACAAGTTAGTGCAAAGATAAAAGCTGGGTTTATCCAAGGCTCCGTTTTGCGGGTGACTTCTGCTGTATGCACACAGATTGTGCTCCGAGCCAGCTCACTGACAGAACGTTTGTCAGGTCGCCTGCGTTGGCTAGCGAGCTAACCCGCTAACCATGTTAGCTAGCTGACAACATCGTTAGTGAGAGAATACGCTTACAGAAAGTGACAGGATCATTTTGAAATGAATAGTTGTTGCTAAGTCTTCGTTTGTGAGAACTAAAATTTGTCGCAGCAGCACAAGTTCCCTGAGTGAGACATTTAATTTAAGGCACTAGTTAACCCTTAGCCAGCTGGTTAGCAAGCTAACATTGCGGATTTCTTGTTTGCAGCTTTGGAGTTAGCATTAGCAAACGTCCGTTAGCTTGCTCAGCTGTTTTAGGTGAGTTGAGGTTGTTCCGACACAGGAAAGGTACACTGCTGTGTGAGCGAAGGACATTTTTCTCACTACATAAAAGTACCCGGCTCGGTTGGCAGCAGACCTGGGTACCCAGGTGGCCCACAGGATTGCTAACATTAAGTGTACCACAGCCGGGACTGTAAACATAAGCCGAGCAGATCTCAGCCCTGCGTTGTTGGACGAGGCGCAAATCCAGTCTGCATCACCATGGCCCATTCTCCCGTTCAGGGTAACCTGCCGGGGATGCAGGTAAGCTAAATAAACGTCTTTTGAGTTTGATCCGCAAGAAGTAGTTGAGGTCATTGCCAGAACAAAATGTACACTGTTTGATTCCCTGCTGCGGTGTGTGCACTGTACTCCTACACAGTGGTCTGGAGCTCTCAGGTGCTTCGTAGAAAACACTTGAATGATGATGATACACATAACTGTTTACTGGGCAGAATGAATCACGGAAAGTGCACGCCTGGCAACTAAACACACATCCACAACAAACTGTGTTCGTGCGGAGACTAACACTAAGTGGATGTATGTATCTGCTGCGTTGTGTTTGTTAGTTATTGTCATGCTGGCAGTTGGTCTGCAACTGAACGCCACATGTTTGAAATGAAAGACGTGCTTTAAACACAAGATGTCTTGGATGTAGCTCACTGGCTCCACTGTACAAAGCCATGCACACATGAGCCTTGTTCCTGCCTGTGCTGCTATCTTTAGGATTGTGTCTATAGGGATAATTGTGTTAGGGTGATAACTAGAGGAGATGTCTGTTCCTAATGTAAACTGCTTCATGCAACTGATTATAATCCCTTTGCAGACTTGTGAGCCAACTTCCTTGGTATGCATGTAAATAAGTGCAGATTCAGGATCTGGGGTAGGATGCATATCAGAGGCAGAGGAACTGCAGGGCATTTGGCAACGACCTGAAGCCCAAGAAGTTTTCACTGTACATCAGGTTAAGATTGTTACCAGTGGTTGTTCATAGATGAAACTGGAGAACACGGAGGCAAGTGCGATCAAAGTAGCTGCAATATTTTCAAAATTCAAACATTTAATATAGGTCTTACCCCATATTTGACAGCATTAGTATGCCATTTGACTTTTTTGATACCTTGTCACTAAACAAAGCATCATATGTTATATTGAGAAAATTGGTTCATCAGTTTTGCACACTTTGCTTTAGCAGACGTGCTGTTTAGTTAGTCACTTTAAAGGCACCAACAGGATCTTCTTTGGTGGCATAAGGATCCCTCCTTGCATAAGGCAGCTGCTTCATTTTTCTCAAAATGGACATATTGACCCTTTCTCTGCCCAAAAACTGTCTTAAAAGGAAGTTGTTATTGTCAGCTCCCACTCTTGTGTTTCCCACATAAGAGCCTCTGGAGAGTTACGTCATTTTAGTTCACTTCCTGCGACGTTCAGCTCGGGTTTTTTCATTCCACACTCAGACACATGAAACAGTGTGCTACCCTAGAAAAGTTGGAAATATGCCTACCTGGAGTAGATTCTCTGAACACAGTTTCATCATGTCCCTCACTAATAAACTGTTCACATAAGCTTGTTTTTGTCTGACCAGGTGAACAGTTTAAATCATCCAACAGCACTTGATTTGTCTTTTCCTGTGGCACCCGCAGCAGTTATGATGATGTCTTCACCTTGCTTCAGCTGTTTTTAGCAGTGAAAGTAATTTGGTGTTGAATAGTTTTTGTCGTTGCATTTCAACACAAACATACGGTGGCTCAGAAGGGTCAGCGCAACAGCGAAAGCCACAACGCAACAGCGAAAGCCACAACACAAATGCAAAGGCCACAACGGAAGTGCGCAGCGGTTGGAAGAACAGGCTTTGTTTCCAGGGGACAATATTTTCTGACGGACTATTTTGATTACGATGGACGGCAGAGCACATGTATACATAACGTTATGACAATTTCAACACGATGACCAACATTGCTGATTTGTGAAAACACATAACGACATTAATCACAATCATCAGCAGCAGCGTTTTACTGACGTCTCATTAAACTCTCCCGTAATCAACATAACTCAACTGATGACACTTTGGATCACAGGAAGTACGAAACTGTGGAAGTCTTACGTCGAACCCAACATTTTATACCAACGAGTATGCATACCATTACATCCCTAGCTGTAACCGTTTGGCTACTGAGCAACTCCATGATCAGAGGATGAAAACATCTTCATGCGGTAGGCTCGTGGTGAACCTACAGCATTTTCATTCATTTGTAGACACAATTCACCGGACCTCTCTATTACATTAGTTACTGATTTATGATGAGCACCCCAAACATACTGTATGCTCATGTTGCTACTATAACTGCTGTGCAGATGTACAGCAGATACGCTTTAGTCTTGCATGACTAAAGTTGAAAACAGTGATGATGGGTAGTCTTATCAAAGCTGTGATGATTGACCCACAGCACCTTTAGAAGCCTTCTGTTCACTGTTTCACTAGTTGAGAGAAGGCATCGTGGGTGCATATAAATGTACCATATTTACTGTGGTCACTTTGCTAAAAGGTGCATTGTGTGTGAAGGATTTTTTTTGAATAAACAAGGATTTAGAAGACCATTTCTGGGAGGTTTTAAATCCGCTGGTCCAGGTTTTCAGTGTCCAACGCAGAGCTGCATCAGTGAATTAGTCCACTGTGAGAAAAAGTGATTTCAGCCAGTTTGATAATTGTTGTTTTGTTGTTGTTGTCATTTGTCAATAATGTGGCAAAATACCAAAAATCTCTCAAATACAAAGACTTCCTCCTATTGTCTGTTTTCTTTTTTTTGCATAGTTTTTGTTTTTGTGCTCTTGTTCAGACACAATATTGGACTCTTTTATAGAAAATAATCAGCACACAGTAAATCCCCAAGGTGCCTCTGGGTATTAAAAGGACTAAAATATGATTTTGTTTTATTTAAATGCTTTTTTAACCTGCATGTTATCCAATTGTTACACTCTTCCCCCTTCATTCTCCTGTGTCTTTCTTTCTGTGCACATAAACACAAGGTGTTGCAATGAGTGAATTAATGTATCCTGTAAGAATGGCACCCTGCTGGTGTTTCCTATTTACTCCCCAACATTCAGTTCTTTTCAAACATTCCTTTTTCTTTCTTTTTTGTTTTTTTATTTTCAATCCGCCTTCCCTTTCCTCCCCCTGCTTTGTTCCCCCGCCTGTCAACTGCCAGAATGCCAGAGTGGACCCAGAGGAGCTGTTCACCAAGCTGGAGCGCATTGGCAAGGGTTCGTTTGGCGAGGTGTTCAAAGGCATCGACAATCGCACACAGAAGGTAGTGGCCATTAAGATCATCGACCTGGAGGAAGCAGAGGATGAGATTGAAGACATCCAGCAGGAGATCACCGTGCTTAGCCAGTGCGACAGCCCCTTTGTTACCAAGTACTACGGCTCATACCTGAAGGTGATGTTTGTTCACACTCATGGACAATCAGCAGTCAATCAAATATGCATTTGAAGTTTCTTGTTAAGTAGTTGTGCATGTGTAGTTAAACCTCCAAGATGAGACACAAAGATTTTTCTTCCTCTGCCCACTTTGTCCCCCTGAATAATCCCAAATTTAAAAGGGACGACTTGAGACACCCACCAAGCCCTAGTTATCATGACTGGTTTAGGACTGTACCCGGCTCTTGACGCCTCGCGATAAGCCAGTAACCACCTTGATGAAGCAGCTGTGCATATTTCTCCACAAATGCATCAACACACCTAATGGCTGCTCTTCTCTTTCTCTGTCTCCACAGGACACAAAGCTATGGATCATCATGGAGTATTTAGGGGGAGGCTCAGCATTAGATTTGGTAAGTTATCCACTGGAGCTTTCTTTGTGTTCACCCTAACAGACAATAAAATGCAAGGGTTTAAGCACTTCAACTCTTTTTATTGATCAAAGGGGAGCTATGATAAAAAGACAGATTTGAGTTTTAAATGCTGGATCAGAAAGTTCCAGAGATTATGTCCTCTGCCACACAAACTGTAACAGAGGCAGTGATACTTTCAGGGAGTTTACTATCAGGGCAAGCAGTGCCTTCTTAAATGAGCAGCAATATTTAAGGTGGAATCTGAATGTTTCATGATCAAACTGTTCACTTTGAAAACTGTAAATGCAATGCAAATACTTTCAGTAGTGTTAATTAAACGTGACATCCAAGAACTCTTGCAGTGTGTGAATGTTTTAAATAGCATGTGGCAAGCACAGCCTTCACAACAACAACTTTCTTTTGAAATGTTTGAAAGGGCTCTCTCCCACACAGTTCTTTCTATATTGATGTAAACTGACTCAAATTAAAGTTGAGAATCTTAGCTTTAAGAGACTCAATAAATGTATAACTTTCCAAATACTTATGGTCTGGAGTATAGATCCTGGTGGATCTTATCTCGTCCTATCTCCTTGCTCATTAAACATGGCCTTTGCTGTTTGCTGTAGCATCTCTTCTGCAGCCTGATATATAATATGTTTAATATAAAGGTCCTCTAATGTTTGTGGAGGTGCTCTTTATTTTAGGCCAGGCAGGGTATCACTACAGAGCACTAAAGGGAATCTCAAATATACTTTGACACCACACTGTTAACACTGGTGCTCAAAACACCCCCATATTTACAGAAAGACAGTCCCCACTCATCATGATGTCCTGGTGATACCGTTGGTTAGCTTACTCTAATAGAAAACAAAAGGAAAGTGAGAAAGAGGACTAGGAAAGAAAAAAATATTCACATCACAGCTTTGAGTAACCATGATGTTATTGTAACTGGACACATTGTCAGAGGGACACAGACCATGAAAAATCACACCAAATTCATTTTAATATATGTGAAGCACTGTTTGTCTAAGTTTGTTCATCAAATCCCATGAAAGGTTTCCAATGTGACCAGTGCAGACACTGAAAGCAGACAGCAGACATGCACATGGGCCTATGCATAGAACACAGAAGACCACAGGGTTTGCATGGATGATTCTGAAAGGCTGTTTGTTACTTTGCATTTTTACTAGGATACAGCAGCAGGTTGCAGATTGGGCTGTAGTCAATGTAATGATTCCTGAGGTGTGCAAAGAACTGCACATGGACATCCACAGAGGGGTCCATGGGATCCCTCACAGACTAGAGTGGATGATGACATTTACGCCACGTTACAAGCACATACATGGCAAACAAGAATTGGCCTTTAGTCTATTAATACTTCCCTGACCTCTGTGGCTCCTTTAAATCTTTAAAAAAGAAAAAAAGGCTTAGTGATTTCTTGAAACAGCTGCACAGTGATGGAAATAGTGGATTTTTTAGGGACTGTTTTAAATGGCATTTGACATTTAGTCGTCTGGTGGGTCCTTCAGCAGGCTCTGATTGGGCGGCACCGTCGCTGTGCTAAATGAACTGTGATAGGTGCAGGTACTGGGTTGTGATTCCTGAGACTCGGGGTTGTAAAGTCAGACTTACTTAATGATGACCACACAATACTTCTATTCAAAGTTTTTGTTTTCTGTGGTAAAAGCTACTCTGGCTGATTGGTTGCTTCATGAAGGAAACTGCATTTGTTCGGGACTTTGTTCAGCTGCGGCATAATAGAGATTTGATCTGACTATTTGTGGCTACGGGATGATTTACAGAATGGTGGCATATTAAAGGACAAACTTTGACCTTTACTGGAAGGCAATCCAGTAGCTCTGTTATACTGTGGTTTGGTTTGGGTACACTTGGGTCACTTTAAAACAATACTGCGTTGTTTGAAATTATTGCCTTTATCCTGTGATGAAACATTTTCGTCCTGATTGGAGTGGTCTCTTCCAGGATGGCAGTGTCCCCATCTATAGGACAGGAGGGGCCACATTAATTATGGCCTTCACAGTCACCAATTTCAACCCAACTGAATGTCTATGGGATGATTTTAGACCAACTTTTGGAAGTAGAACTGCTGTAGAGTTCCAGACACGTGGAGAATCAGTGCCATGTTGTGGTGGCACATGGGAGCCAAGCGCTATGCTAAAATATTTAATGTTGGTTTTTCCTTTAATCTGTCACCTGCCTATATAGGGGATTGAGTCAACATGCACTACAGTGGTAGTTTATTAAATGGATGAACATGGCAGAAGTTGTAACAGTGTGGATTATTAATGTTTTAAATGGCTTTTGGGCAACAACTGAGCTCTGTTTTGGACAGGAACACATTCTACCAGACTTTGATACACAGTCATTGAACACATTCATTGTTTTGTTGTATTTTTTGACCGTAAGATAAATCAAGGATACCATAAGACTACAATCTTAATCAGAGTTGTATTTTTGTCTTTGCTCTTTAATCTTTCTCTATGGTCAAATACATATTCATCCACACTAAGGCTCAGCTGATAGCCACACATGTCAATTTTTGTTTGATTTTCTTTCAAAGATGGAGCCCGGAGCTCTGGATGAGACCCAGATCGCTACAATCCTGAGAGAGATCCTTAAGGGCCTGGAGTACCTGCACTCTGAGAAGAAGATCCACAGAGATATCAAAGGTAGACCGACTCAGGATGCTGCTGTCAGAGGACACAGACTTCACCTGACTAAACGGCTTCAGAGAGCACACACAAATATCACATAGCCAGTTAATGGTATTGACGTCCACTTCCAGTTTCATTCATTATGTAGTTTGTGTTTCACAGGGGAGTTGAGCTGAATGCTGCAGCGGTTCACTAAAAGGCTTCTGACAGCTGTTACCTCTTTATTAAATAAATAGGTGATGTAGATAAATGGCATTTACACAAGTGTCTGAAGATGTGGCAGGCTTTTCACTCAGTAAGCTGGATCACACTAACCTTCCACCTGTCCCCCCCCAACAGCTGCCAACGTGCTGCTGTCCGAGCAAGGAGAGGTGAAGCTGGCCGATTTTGGTGTGGCTGGCCAGCTCACAGACACCCAGATCAAACGCAACACCTTTGTGGGCACGCCCTTCTGGATGGCCCCCGAGGTCATCAAACAGTCGGCCTACGATTCTAAGGTGAGTTCAAAGCCAGTGGGTTGTATTTCCACTGTACACAGCATTACGCTACACTCACTCTGCTGCATGAATTTGCATCCCTCTGTCAGAATAGCACTTTGAAATAGTATTCAGAGCTCAGCCTGCTGGAAATGTGAACATCAAAGTCTTTCTGACGCTGAAGTGTCAGAAAGCAGAAAACTATGTTTATGCTTAGCTTGTGGATACAACCTTAACACCATATATGGTACATCTGCATGAGAACACCTAGCTCGTACTGCTACTGTATGCAACTATTTACATTTCTTCAAACCATTGCGCCGCTTCCTTATTTTTTATGACACCCCTCAACCCACCAATGAACTTATGCCTTCATTTTGTTTTCCATTTCCAGTTTTTAGTTGCATTAGTTTTTAATCCTAGCTACTGGCTAATGAGAGCATCTTGTCTTAGGATGTCTTTTGAGCTTCCTCCAAGTAGCTTTCACTGTGCAGTCTGATGTCAGTTCTTTTGGTCACCTTAGGCTCAGTTCTCTTAGACTGTGTTGAGGATTGAGTTGCATATTTTGTGGGCTTACTACATCTTAAGATTCCTTATATAACGATGGTTAGATTATGAGCTGGACAGTCCTTACTAAAACATGATACTAAAAAAGGTATTTAATTTGTATAAAGTAGACAGATGTAAACCCCAACATGATTAAAGGAGCAGTGGATTACTTTAGAGAGCCCAGGGGAAGGATATTAGTTGTTGTGATTGTTGGCTATGTTATGTTTTGATATAAATATTGTGTATTCACAGTTATCACCATGTCTCCTGTGCATTCCAGGCTGATATCTGGTCTCTGGGCATCACGGCTATCGAGCTGGCGAAAGGCGAGCCGCCCCACTCAGAGCTCCATCCCATGAAGGTTTTATTCCTCATCCCAAAGAACAACCCGCCCACACTGGAGGGAAACTACAGCAAACCGCTCAAGGAGTTTGTCGAGGCCTGCCTCAACAAAGAGCCCAGTTTTGTAAGTAGTAGTTGTTTGTTCGTCTGTGCAGGCTCTGCCAGACTGTGTCCCCTGGTCTTCTCACTTCTCTTCCTTTCTACAGAGGCCTACTGCCAAAGAGCTGCTGAAGCATAAACTGATCGTCCGCCATGCGAAAAAGACCTCCTACCTGACCGAGTTGGTTGACAAGTACAAGAGGTGGAAGGCAGAGCAGTCAAGAACCACAGAGTCCAGTTCTGATGAGTCAGATTCGTAAGTGGATTTGGACTTTGTGTCTTCATTTAGTTTTTGCTGCACCCACAGCTCTTTTGACTCCAGCTCATTAAGGACACATACACACCCAGTATAAGTGGAGAAATCTCCTCTGTACCGCTTGTCCTCCCACATTTCTTATGACAAACTTTAAGCACTTAATATGCATGACTTCATTGCTAATCCAGACCATTTTTTAAATCCTCTTTAATATCTGTCAAATCAGAGAGCAGGATGGCCAGGCGTCGGGCGGGAACGACTTTGGCAGTGATGACTGGATCTTCACCATCCGAGAGAAGGACCCCAAGAAGCTACAGAATGGAGAGGGGCAGTCGGGGGCAGACCAGGTCAGGCATGAGCAGATCACAGCTCTTTCTAGTTTCAGGTGGCCAGTCATTTGCAGCTTTTACCATCTTCATCCTGCTTTGAGAGAACAGATTTCCAGATTGTTGAGATGATAGGATGGTGCAGTGTCATTTGGAGAGAAAAAAAAAGTTTTGTTTTTTGCTTTAATTCTCCCCAAGGTGAAGCTGCACTACCTTAATTTCCTTCCACTGTGTTCCATTCTCTTGTGTCTCTGTTTTCACAGACAAAAGACATTCCAAAGAGGCCTTATTCACAGAGCCTGGCCACAGTCATCTCTCCCGCATTAGCTGAGGTAAGGAGCTCCATGTGGGTGATTAACAGACCAGTTAGTCTCACCTTTCACTTCCTTTGAGTAAATGACTTTGCAATTTTGATAATTATTTGGAAGGTTTATTTGATCATTTTCATAATCAAATAAACATCTTTTATAAGCAGTCTGCATATAAAGCTAACTAAGGCTATGTTCACACAGCAGGCTAAAGTGACCCAGATCCATGTTTTTTTGCCCCTGTGCGACCTGGATCTGATCTTTTCATGACAGTCTGAACAACACAGATCCGATTTTTTCAAATGCGACCCAGGCCACTTGGATGTGGTCCTAAATCCGATATGTATCTGATCTTTTGCCATGTGACTTCTGTCTGAACGGCCAGGTCGCATTTGTCCGACTTACACGTCATTGATACACGACAAACGTCTCTATTCTGCGTTCAAGTAGGCGGGAGCAGGTCTATTCAGGCCAAACTCGAGGGGTCTTATCGGAACCGGGCGGTTTTTGAAAACATTTCCAAAGAAATGGCCGAGCGTGGGTATAAACGGTCCTGGCTCCTGTGCCAAAGAAAAATAAAGAGCCTCCGAGCCAAATATAAGGAGGCTAAAGACTCAAACAAACGAAGCTGCTGTGTACGTGTTACCATCCGTGTTTACTTCCGCAAACACTGAGCATGCTCGCTGTGTGTGACGTCGTCGTGTCCTCTTCTTTGGGTCACTTTGAGTCGTATGAAGTTCACACAGGAGATCACATACAAGTCGCATTTAATTGGAAATGTGAACGAACTCACAGAAAAATCGGATTTCACAATAAAATCCATATTGAGCATTAAGCCCTGCAGTCTGAACGTAGCCTATATGACCAGAGTGTGGAGATGTGCTGTTAAGATTCTGCCCATATTCATAATTTCAGCTTTGGAACTTCACAAAATGACGCTGCTTTTCTCTCTTTTTGTCAACACTTGAGCTATCTTGAACTGTCAGTGGACAAAAGCAAATTGATGCTTAGTGGTAGCTCCCCATGGTGGTCGACTGACCTGTATAGTATGAGCAGAGAAGTTGTAGATTCTGGCTCCAACCTTGTAGTGTGAATTAACACATCACAAAAAACACATGATCAGTGTCACCGTTATCGATTATCCCGACTAATAGCAGGAACCCTAGTAATGACTACACCCGCTCACATACAAACATTCACACCTGGAAACTGTCCAGTATAACCACAGCCTCACCTGCTGGCCACTGGAGCAGCTGGGACTTGCTCAAAGGCTACTTCCTGGTGTTGAGGGAGGGACCAGCACTGCTTGTTTATTTCATCACAATCAGCTTCTCCAACCTTTATTTCAAGACATATTACTAAAAAACTATCAGTGAAGTGACGTGTTTAAGTGGGGTGTTTACTTATGCATGCTAATCAAGTGGTAAATATGGTACCCAGGTTCCACGTGACCAACAACTTAGGTTCACGTGCTGTACCAAGTTGCATGGATGACAAACGCTTGAATTAGACAGTCTTTAGTGTATCATGAAGTATTCAACACGCATTACACTTCAACACACCCAGTTCATTGATCAAAGGCAGGTAGCCATCAACCCCACTACCCTTCTCACTCAGGGTACCAAAAACATTCATAACCCTTAACTCCCTTGGTGCATTGCAACACGCCACAGTTCACAGTTCAGTCCTGTGACTGGCTCTGTGATCGCTACAATAAGCTTACAAAAGAAATCCAATAGCATTGTTTAGTAGTAATAATAATTGGCCATTGCTTTACATTTGAATCAATGTGAGCTTTTCCATTTTAAGAGTTAATAGTAATAACTAGTTTTAATATTGTAGCGATCGCAGAGGCGGTAGTAAGTACGGGATTGTTGTGCTGCAATGCATTATGGGAGTTCAGGGTTATTAACGTTGTCAGCACCCTGAGTGCGGAGTGTAGTGGGGTTTATGGCTACCTGCCACTGGTCTATACTTGTATGTATGATCTTTGGGGTGTTAC
>OMNN01063940.1:0-10847 GCA_900302755.1 Chromis chromis
TTGCTCAATATGTTGACCCATCATTGTCACCATTTCAATTACAACTTCTCACACAATAATAACCCCTAAAACCATTTTGGATGTTTTCATTTAACTAGACACGAAGCTAACAAATAGCTTGCTTGTGACGTGGTTACCTCATGCACCTCTGTAAGTCATCAAGTGGCACATCTCCATTGTGTAATGGAATGCAAATGAAAACAAGAGGTAGTAGATAATCAGAGGTAGTGCCCCCTGGTGGTCCCATGTCCACTATCTCTGATTTTATTCACCAACCTCAATTTGTTAAAAAAAAGAAAGAAAGAAAGAAAGAAAGAAAGAAAGAAAGAAAAAGAAATGATGGACTGCTTGTTTTCCTTGCTGAGCCTGAGGGTGTGGAAAGTGGTACTAAAACAACAGCTAGGAATGAGATTTTTTAGACTCATACAAATGCAGCAACTGATTAGAGCGACTGTACAGTAGGTATAGTGATTCAGCAGTTACACAAACCTGAGAATTAACTGAGGAAATAGGAGAACCAAGCAAGAATATGCTCATTTTCTCTCAGACTTCAATACTGAAACCTCCTATATACATATTTCTAAATATATTAGGTCTGTATTGGGAGCATCCATTATACAGCTCATTTAGAATAATTGTTCCATCATACTTGCCATGATCTATTTGATATGATATTTTTCACCAGCTTTGAGCACTTTACAGTAAAGGATTGAGCTATTCTCTCTGAAATAACCCTGCCAACATACAAGGAGATAATCAGTGAACAATGCCCTGCTGGACCCGAGCTCAGCTCCCCTTTGTCCACACGATTCAGCTTCACTGAAAGGCAAATTATCCCCCAAAACTGTTGCTTCATTCTTCTACTTGAGCAAATTGCTTCTCCTCCCGCTAGCAACAATAGCTGTCTCACAGACAGGGCCTCGGCACAGAGGCAAAACAAAAAAAAAAGTGTCACTCAATCCATCCATCATGCAGCTCATTTTAGAGGAACAATTTTTCGCCTGCATGCTCTTTTCTGCTCTGCGCTTCATGTGGGGCGGCCCTGTGGCGTCAACTAGCTACTCCTCGCAAACAAGACACCCGCTGACGTTAGGCAAGCACCAGTCTCAGTGTGTGTAGTTAGTGTTTCATCCACCAGTGATGCTGAAGAAGCCCCATGCATCAGTCATCAGTGTGCAGAAAGTTGTCTCAGATGCAGAGAAGTGATATTGGGTAATCAATTAAAGTTCCTCTCCAGTGATGCCAGCAGCATTTTCTTTTCCATCTTCAAATGTGCCCTGCATGAAAATGAGAGTTTTCATGCAAAACGTGAAAACAGCAAAACAGAATCCTGCCACCTGAAGTAGGCACAGCCATACTTCAACAGTACGTTAATGTGAAGGGTACTTTTTTTGATATTGCTTGGATGATCAGTTTACTAGTCAATGCTAGTACTCTTCTGTAATATTTCCATGTTTCCAGAGCACCTACGTCAAGTGTGAGAAGCAAACCTGGATTGGCAACAAGGCAAAGTGAGTGCCCAGTGGCTCCAGACCCTATGGGGCCTCAAAAGCTCCAGTTTTACTTTACTCTGTTTACGCTTTAGGCTAAGTGTGACCTTTTTGGGGCAGTGGTGGCCTGTGAAGCGAACTTGTAACCGGTGGGACGCCGGTTCGATTCCCCGGACTGGCAAGAGGTTGAGGTGGGAAAGTGAGAGTGACCGCTTGTCCCAGTCACCACCACTGTGGGCCCTTGAGCAAGGCCCTTAACCCCTGACTGCTCCCTGGGCGCTGCACTGTGGCAGCCCACTGCTCCTAGTATGTATAGTTAAGGTTAACTATGAATAGGATGGGTCAATGCAGAGAAGGAATTTCCCCAAGGGGATCAATAAAGGTTAGATTATTATGATTATTATTACGGTGTTTTTCAGAATGACTACCAAGAGCTCCTTGCAACTTTCCGACAAAGTTATTTTTACATTAATCAATTTAAAGTTACTTTAGAAAGTAAACTGAAATTAGCCACATAGATCAACCATTTTGCTCACTTCATTAGCTTTTACTTAAGAAGAGCTGAGCGTTTGGTCCAGCCGGTCTTGGATTTTCTTTTTATTCCAGTTGATTTTGAGGAGGAAAGACACCATCTCCAGGACGGTTAAATTTAAAAAGGACCACTTTAATAAAGCTGCAGATTCAGAAGTGGTAGTTTTACATCAGGAATTGCTTTAGTCTATGAAAACATGGAGATTTTCCAAGTGCGGCATCAACTGATCCTAATCTTTGCAGAGCAGTGAGTGCAGGAACAACACCAGCTGAAAGGTGAACTGTCTTTCACGACTGTTGTCTTTGTGCATCAGCCTCCTTCCTCCTCGTCTCGTCTAACCTTCACTTCCAATAAATAAATATACCAAACTTCAAACTAAAATCACCTACTGGCGTCCTCATAATGGTCCACATGGTATATTTGAGCTTCCAGAGAGTCAGCAGCACACATGTACACAAACCAGCGTGCACAGATGCTGGTGATTGGGTCAGCTGGGAAGTATCCCAGGATGCAGGTCCCTAAACCAGTTAGCAAAATGTCTGGTCCACATGGCTAATTTCTGTTTCTTTTCAAATGACTCGTGTAAAAATCTGCTTTTTTTTTGGAAAGCAGGGAGCTCATGCTAATGGCCACAATAAAAACCATTCACAAGGTGTTTTCTGTGACTTCTCGTTTCTCTGAATCTCTCCATCAGAGGTAGGCAGTGCAAAGTCAGCATGGCCCAGAGAACCACAATAGCCAGATGAATGGGAAATACACCAGAATTCTTCTTTAATCAAGGATACAACAAACTCTGTTTTGACTTCCATCAGACCTTGCAAATTAAACTTTCTGCTTAAGTAGTTGCGGAACGAAAGTGAGTGAAAAAAAGTGTGTTCTCTCTGATGCTAGGAAAGAAATCCTTCTCCTGTTACATTTCTACTCACTGTGACTTTATAAAGTCCTGCACCTCTATGAAAACAGCACAATCATGGCTAGACGTACAGAGAACTCAAAAACATCTTCTGAATTTGAAGTTGAAAAGTTGAATTTTTGCTGGGGGAGCCACACTGTAATTGTTACATTCAGGTAGGTTTAATTTTCCTCTAAGTCTCTCTGATCCATACTTGCCTTCTTTCTGCTTTGTGTGAACACATCCTGCAGTTCAGCCAATCAAGAGTTGTTCATGGCTTCTTAGTTAAACTGTTTAGCACAGAATTGTTTTTTTTTTTATAGAATCTGGTGCAAAATGGTTCATTTCTGGTAAAAAAAAAAAAATAACAAAAAAAAACAATTTGGCAAATTTAGTAGAATATAGTGATTTTGATTAAATATAATGATTTTAAGCTTCCTGACAGAACTGCATGTCACATATGATTAGCTATGCTGTCGCCTTTTAAATGATACCACACATTTCTAAACCACTGGCAGGTCTGCGGTCCAGAGGGTTATGTGAGATCGGACTATGAATTTACCAACACAAGTTTTAGAACTACAGCATCTTGAACCTTAGCAATGACAAGGAATTCGTTTTTGTGTCAGTCATGAATCAAGTCCATCTAAAAGCAGAACCACAGCACTGAAAACGATGATATACACGCTGAGCTCTTAGTGGTCCAACAGAATCTGATGAGTGTGTCTGCCTTGACCCTGCTACTATAAAAGTTACGGCAAGATTTCCAACATTAGAAGTCAAAAGATCTGAGATGCCTCATCTGTCCATCCACCCAGTTAACCATCAGTTGCTAACCAGTGGAGAGAGTGATTACTATGCTGACTAATTTGTGTTTGGTAGTGCTCAGTCTGAGAAGTTACAGCAGACTATGCATAAGATAAGACTGCAGAAATGTGATTATTAAATTCTGAAAACTTCACAAGCAGTTTGACTGAACTTTGGCAGATCACTGCTGATACAAGGGAGAAAATATCTAAGAGTTAAGTATTGCTTTATTCTCGCAGAAATCCAAATATTCCCACAGTGCTGCATTTGAGTTTGAGGAGATGAATAGAAGAAATATCTCAGTGCCTTTGTAACTTGTTTCATATGGGAGTGAAACAGAGCTTACTGGAGGTTCAGTGGGCTACGGTGTGCAGCATATAACTGAAAAATTGATGTCTCTCTTTATGTCCTGACCCAAAGCTTTTATCTGTTTCTACTGTGGCCCCTCAATGATAAATGCCAACAGACTGAATTCTCTATTTAAATGATGGATGCTCAGTGTTGCATCTGTACCTCATGCCCTCTGTGGACTTGTTCTGATAATTGCAGTAGAGCTGTGGTGTGCCCAGCATTGCTTCTGTGAAGACAGCCAGGAAGCCCAGGGTCTCCACGAACAGCGCCGAGTCCAGGAGGAGGTAGGTGATGTAGGCTGCCACCAGCGTGAAGGACAGCACGCACTGCACGTAGTCCACGAAGCGACTCCATGACCAGAAGTAGCTCCAGTCAAAGTCTGAAGGTGCACAACAAAAGGAAACCAGAAATTACTCCACAGAAATGATGTTTTCTAACAGCTAGCCAGCCAAAGTGGGTACAATCTGCACAGTAACAGAAACATTAATGTCCAGTGTTTGGGCAAAGATAAATATTTTAAAAAGAAATCCACAATAGTAATGTTACTCCAGAATCAAAAAGATAGTCTCTCAGACACATCATGGTGGAAGAGTTTCATGCCCAACAGCATTCAGGGGATCTTGCATCCCCAGGGCCTACTGAGGATGCAACATCCATTACATCCCAAAATACAAATATGTTGTTGTCCAAAAATCTAGTTAGTTATATAATCTCTTGCGCGTGACAAACTAGCGGTATGAAGTTTGAAAGACGTGGGTATTTACCCAGCATTAGGGACCAAGTTGATATGATAGGTTGCATCATGGGAAATGTAGGATCTAATTTTTGCCACTGGGCTTTCCGACCTAAAGACAGTTTTATAACTTGTTAATATATCCATGTGGCGTTCTTTTATATGCCAAAAGACACATCATCACAGTGTACCAATGACCATCTCAAGAACAAGGATTCAGAATTCATGGGTTTCATACGCAACAAACCTACAGAACAAAGCCTGTCAACTTTCTGTATCATTATACTTCTTTCGTTTCAAACACGTATGGCTGAATTACTCCAATACTGCTATTGTGTTCGGTCACGTAGTTATACAATGTTTGAGCAGAGTTACAGGTGAGCTGGTGAGCTTGAGGAGGGTGGTGGAAAGAGAGAAAGATATTTTAAGGATTAGATTATTTTCATGGAAAAAAAAAAAACTTTGATGGACAGAGATAATTTTAGGGGTTAACAACAACTAGAGATGGACTAAATGTTGACCATTGTGATTCGGCTTTATAGAAGTACAACACAAAACCACAGCTTTTCGATTAGTTTTTTCCATTTCTTGTGTGTGAGTGAAAATTTAGGCTCACAAGCAGACAGAATATACAAAATTCGTAATTAATTTTTTTAACTTTTCAAAAACAGTGTGGCACACTCAATGAAGACACTGCCCCGTACGACTATAACTAAAGTAAATCCGGCATTTGTTGTGTTTGATAGAGGTGCAGGATATTTAGAACAGGTCCAGTAGCATTAGTTTCACTGACTCATTGTTATGAGTCTGCTATTTAGTCTCTGACTTACAGTTTTCATTAAGGTGGAGTAAAAACTGCAATTTTTGCTGGAGTTTTTCTGATCTCACTCTGGCCTGGTGATGGAGTCAAGGAAACTTATTGTGCATACAAAGAGCCCAAGGTTGTTCAGTCTGTTGTGGAGCTGTCACTGACTAAATTTGGGGATGTTTATTTCAGGTGGAAATAACAGCCAAGGGCCTAAATTGCAGTTAGACACTCCTGCACTATACTTCTCACTTCTCCAATATTGGAAGAAATAATTATCTAGTAATCCGGCCTGTTCTTTTTTGAGCCTTATCTCGTTAATAAAAGGAAGCTAAAAGGAAAAACTATTGTTGTGATTTTTTTTAAAACTAACTTCACACTTTGAGTTGTGAATTTTCACACCACACCCACAATCTCCTTCTCGGATTGAGAAAAATCACTATATTTTGCTGCTGCAAATATCTGAACTGCACTCCATTTGGACTTGTTCTCATTAAGATTCTTGTACATTTTATTCAACATCCTGGAGGGAGGAGGTTTTGTGAGAAAGGATGAAGACGGTAAAAAGCCTGGAAGGAATGTGACAGTCAGCCAAGGTTATGGTATTTCTCACACTGTAATAATGGGCTGGATGGGAATCTGGAGACTGATGAACGGTTTCAACCCTGTTATCTGCCCTAACACCTCTTGTGTACATTCTTCCTCTATGGCAATGATTAGATAAAGATTCTGAGCACAACAACACTGGGTTCCTGTAATGAGCAACAGAGCCAATACTAATCATAGTGTGATATTATCTCAAAGCTGCAACATGTCGATCGCCTCAGGCTTGTGTTTAACTACAGGAAGCAGCTACAATAAGCAATGTAACACTTATTTACCTCTAATTTCTTTTAACACATGCAACATATGTTTATGGTATGAGGACCGGAAAAGCATTACACACACATAGCTGCCGGATTATTGAGAGCACAGGAGACTGAAAGAGTTAATCATGGCTGAGAGCAAAAGAGTGTTGCTGCACTGCTGTATCTGAAATGAAAAGCTACGAATGCAACAGAGCTGATTCACTAAATCGTGTGTAAATGAGGCTTTCCTTATCTAACAGGCTCATCTAAGCACTCTAAGGAGTTCCAGTGTAAAGAACTGTGTAGGCCTCCAGAGAAGGCATATACAATAGATGAGAAACACACAGAAAAATAGAATAAAATGTCAACCACGGTTCAGCTTAGCATCTCCACTATATACCATGTCTAAACTGAACAAACCACATTTTAAAGACTTGATAAAATCAGAGGTGAAAGAACACAAACATTTATGACATTTGAGTTCCTGATTGGATGAAATATTGTTTCATTAGAGAATTAACGGTGACCGATTCTGACATTTAGATGGCATTTCTAAATGAATACACTTGGCAGGCATGCATGCGTGCAAAGTAACCTGGATTTACAATACTGAGCCAATTCAATTGTTCATTTTTGAAAGACAGTAAATATAACTGAATAAATCTTCGAGAGCTGTTCCAAGCAGGTCACAGCCTTCTGTTAACCCACTACACACTGAAATTTACCATGGCAAAACCTTACAAGTATCTAAGATGGCAACACAATGCAGTGCTGAACAAAAGACAAGCAACCAAGAGTCTTATTTAAAAGGTATGAAGCGGCATGCATTTCTGTTCTGAGTGTAATCAACACTAAGAATATCCACTGGGAGCTTTTATATGTAGTGTGAAGCAGTGTTTATCCTGTAGGTGCAGATGCCTGGTGAGGATGTGGAACCCTGCTTGCAGTAGAGCCAGAGGACTGTGAATGTAGGCCAGCTAGCACCAGGCTGGCACTGCCTGATAACAGCCGAACACAGAGGGAGGTGATCACGGGCAATAGAGCAGCGTTCAACACCAACCTGGCTGCCAAAGACACGCACAGCATCATACAAAACACAAAACTCAACATATGATACGTGTTATGTATGACTCCAAGTCATACCGCTAGGCGCCAGCTTGAGAGGGAGAACACACACACATACAGTAGCAGCAGTTGGCAAGTAACCATGGTAACATTTATGGCATTTTGCTGTGCAACTTAGTTTTTCTGTAAAATTTAGATGTTCCAAGCACAATGGGTGGACAAAGCACAGGACGTTGATTCGATGGCACCAATAGAAAGCGTGTAAAAATCATAACACCTCCAAAGCTGCTTCCTGGAGCCTGTACAGTTGGCTTGCTTGCAGTGCATACAGTCCATACAGTAACAGATTTTCAGCTGCAGGTGGACACCCACAGTCGGGTCCATGCAGACCCCCGTGGACGACAGCATACAGCAGATGATGAAATTTACTAAACGCAAACCCAAGCATGCCCTGGTAGACGCGCAATTAGCCTTTATATTTTTTGCATCTGCAAGTACACAAACGCCTACTAGGATTCATACTACATCATTTTGTCCTCTCCCAAGCACAAGAGTAAGAGTTTACACAGATCCCACTGCAGACGTCTGCACATTGATGTAAATCTGCTGCAGATATATTCAAATCAGGCCTCCAAGTTGACTGGAAAGTAGTAAAATAACAACAATAACTACTACACTTCTACTTCTCTGTTTGAAGCTGCCCGTGAGTGTGTCTGTAAGGGAGGATAATCAAGGCTTAATAGCACTGCATTGCTTCACTTTTAAAAGATGACTACTTGAATGAAGACCAAGGCTAAGCATAAAACAGTACACATGTATTAAAAAAATAAGCTTTAACACATTAATTAAACAGTGTATTGGACAAAAACATGATTCTGAGTGAATTCTAACATTGTTCTGTGTGATAGCTGTGTAAATAAGCAACTACCATGCAGCTAATGTGCATGGTAGCTTCAGTGTTAGCTTAAAAGTGTCTGAAAATGTAGCAAGAGTTAGCAACATTAATAATTAAATGAAAATTAAGCTACCTGTTTTGTACATGTGCAACCAAAATAAAAACAAATCTATGTTAAAACTAGACTCTTTAATAGTGGTAAAATGTAGCTGTATTTGTATGATGTGTGTGGTGTTTCTACTCCATGTAAGGCTAGCTTGTTTTAACAAATGCAGCTCTGGCCCAGCAAAGAGTTGGTGCTGGCTAAGGACCAGTTTTTAGCACCTGGTGGAAACACAAAGAACTGGTGCTAAGTCAGGCTCTGGCTCCGAACTAGCACTGGAACCAGGTCGATGGAGAATACCCCTTTATGTAGGTGAGCTGAAGGCCGCTAAGACAGCATCACTGTGACCCAGTGACTGATAGTCTCCACCATTACAGTGGCCCATATCTGAGGCCTGAGCTGTTGGAGAGGCTAATATCACATGACTGCATACAAAGCAGCTATATCAGGACAGGGATATCCCTCGTACATCCCCAGTACTGAGCATGTTTCAAAAATACACTATGGAAATAAGGCTATAGTTTTGAGCATATAAGCTCCTACATAAATAAAGTGGAGCTTTGAGTACAATTGTTACCTCTGGAGCGCAACGGAAAGTTGTACCAAACAAAACACTTTTCCTTAGTAAATATAGGTAATTTCTTAACGTTTTTTTTTTTTTTTTTTACAGGATATTACCTTTAATTTAATTGTTGTACTTTTTCTTAATTTGGCGACATAATTGCAAAGACTGCATATGCATGAGCACAGCTTTATCGACAGGGTTTCTTTTTCTACACTCCTCTCCTAGCATTCATGGATGTATTAAGTGGGGGCCGGCGAAGAGCTAATGCATGAAATTAAAGATATATTTTCCATTTTGCAACTTAATTTAGGCCGCCAGGGATTCTGCAATACCTTTCGTCACACTGTTGCCTTTAACAAACGGAAAAATAGAAAAACAAGTGATTGTGACGTGTTTTTCAATTATCTGTGATGTGTGCGGTCTCAGCTTACTCCCTGTACCAGTGTGGTCCTGTCTTTATTTGTTAATCCTGCATGTGCAAACTTTGGAGACATGAGATCCGCTGCTGCTTACTTCAGCAGCAAATGTAAAAATATCTTGTATGCAGAGCTGTGTGTTATTCTACTTCACACTGACCACTAAAGCAGGTTTATCACAGCAGGGAACCTCAGCCATTCCCTGCCACACACCTCTCTTGCTCGTGTGCCCTGGGGAATTCTTGCTTCCTCTTTAATCTCTGTGCTGTGTGGCAGCTGTGGTGGCACTGTGTGGGAACAGACCAGAGCTGCTCACAATACACTGCATGTGGAGGCCAAACATCTCGGTTTGAAGTCCCGCTGAGTTGCAGTACATGTGTAGGAAGACATCGGTCAGAGTTAGCGATATCAATTGTGTGTTTACCAACCGTTCCCTGCCAGCTTCGGTTAGGCACTGGATAGGTCCATGGGGGTAGTTGAAATAATGGCTTGCTGACTGTCACTCAAAAGCACCCATGGGGGAAAGCAAGAACATTATTATGAAAGACAGAAGAACCCGGGAAATTGAGCCTCGGATTTCAACGGGGTTTGTTTTCTGAAATTTGGAAAGGTGGCTTCTTCGCAGTGACCAACATGCTTTCACTGCCAAGTCACAGCAACTTTCACAGGCTACAAGTTAAGCTCCTACTGCCCTGAGGGAGGGGATAACTGCACCTACAGGATACAATGATTTATTCTAAGCTGCCAAAACCAATGAAGCCACAGGTGCAGACCCCAGAGGGAGCAAAATGAGCAATGAGCCATAACCAAACAGGAATAGAAATCTTCTGTACTGCCAAGTACCTTTGTAACGTCATTAAGGTGGTATGGGAGAATGAATCACTGCGGTATAATCAAGATAACTGTTGCTTTTATTAAATTCTTTCTGATTCATTTTTGAACAAACAGCACTACCTCGGGGGTGGTCTACTAGAAGTTGGATAAAGCAACAAAAGGCATTTCTTTTTAAATTTGTTGTCGATATTCTAAAAAACAACAACTGCGAACTCACAAATTTAATTGGATTTTACGTCTTCAGATGTAACTGAGAAGCTATAAGAGGAAAAAATTTTCAATGGCAGAGAAAAACACACTTTTTTCACCACAAAAGTCTCTGTTCCATCACAAAAGATTACTTTACTTTCCTGATCGCTTGGCCATTTCAGCCTCTTCCATGGTAGCAGTTATATACTTTTTTTTATTAGTAGTATTATAACTAGGCACTATTTTAAATGACAACACAACAGAATGTGAAGACTTAGCTCCAACTGAGTGTTATTATTTTAAACAGTGTAATATTATACTA
>OMNN01063944.1:0-10045 GCA_900302755.1 Chromis chromis
CGACCGGCTCTGCGATCGCTACAATACACTTTACTTTTGCGAGGCAGTTCTTGCATATGGCATAGTCTTTGTCCAGCTTGCTTGTTCCCTCAATGTTGCCAAAGCACTTTAGACTTAAACGTGGATGGGGCGTCTCTTACGGTAGCATTGCTGTCCTCCATTATACCTGTACAAACTCTTCTTGGGCCAATTCATTTCTGCTCAAGTCTCCCTCATTCATGTGATAAACGCCACCTTGTGGAATCATTAAGTAGTGATGCTGGGGAAATGGCAGCTGGCAGGGGAATCTGGCAGGGTTTAGAGCGCCTTATTATATTAAAGTATCAATATTTGGCGCCAGCGTATCGATACTCATATAGCACGAGGAGGGACGACGATATATCGCTGTATCGATATTTTGTCCCACCCCTGGTAGTGAATAGATCACTGTGTATATGGTTGTTTAATTTCAATTTGTGACATTTAAAATGAGAACAAGTAGTGAAAATGTTTCTAGCTGTGAATCTATAGCCATACGTCAAAGGTGTTTTATTAGCTTTACTTAAGTGCAATTAAAAGCACGTACTAAAACACAGCTGTCCCTGTGTTTCAGTCGTCAGATTGATTGTAACACTGGTTAAGCCTGAGATGAAGCTAAGCCTGAAGAATATTACAGCTTTTCATCAAAGAAATCCTCACTGAGACCTTCTGACATAAGTGTTCAGAATTTATCAATCAAGAAAATTCTATTGCTGCCAGTACAAAGGAATGATCTGTATTTATATTTTATTTTAATATTTTGGAAAATGTCACTGGTGTAAACAGATGTGACAAGAGTGAGAGGTACAGTGTTGCCATAGATCCTGTGTGTTGCACTATGAGCTGCAACATGAGCTCTGTGTTCATAGGCTGTATTGGTTTGAATTTTATTTTAAATTCAGTACTCCAAATTAGCTATTAACAGTTCCTTTTTCTTATTACCATCAAATGTACTGAAACCTATGACTAAATTAGTTTAATTCTGAAGAAATGATGATTCTCTGGCAAGCTCTGAAGCCTTCCAGTTACTGCTTCAGCACATCATGAGTTACAGTGTGAGCTGCAAATTGAGACATGTTTGAGTACAATATCTTTTCCCGTAATTATGAGACAATAAGCCATGATTCAAAATAAGGCCTCCTCTTTGGTGAATGCAATGGATAGATTTGCATAACCAATTCATGGTGTTTCCGTTCTTGTTCTGATTTCCATTTTGCTCAGGTCCAGGCAGCATCACATTATAGCAGCCTGTACAGCCAGCCTTTCATCGAGTCTTTCGAAGAGACACCCATGCTGGTGGCTGTGCTCACCTACATGGGCTACGGCATCCTCACCATCTTTGGCTACCTCCGCGACTTCCTGCGTCACTGGAAGATCGAAAGATGCCACATTGCCAGAGAGAAGGAGGAACAAAAGGTAATAGAGACCAGAAGACACATAAATACAGGGATAGGTGTATAAAAGTCATCAGGCAAGTCTGGTCAGTGAAAGCTTCTCCAAACAGGTTTGGCGTTATCAGTAATGACACCTTTCTGACAGTGTTTTGTTTCCACCCAGAAATGCACACCATATTTTTGGAAATGGTTTTCTAATTTAGGCAGCACTTTAGAAATTTACATGCATGCATCATTCAGTCAGCATGTTTGCCCATACACAGTCACTGCAGAGCCATGATTGCTTTTGGCAGGGAGACAAGTTGTGTTTCAGGTGTTGAATGGAACTGATCTGGGAGACTGAGCTTTAATTACACGTTGCCTGGTGACTGCACGGTTGCCTTGTTCATGTACAAACAGTGGTGATAACAAATGGAAAACTAAGCTTTGTTGTTTTGAGCGATTTGCACACCAGAAAGCTTCTATTCCAAACACTAGAAGCTTTAATACAGGCTCTCATATCTAAATGTTTTTAATCAGTGTTTGTTTCAAGCTTGGTGTTGAGAAAGAAAGCCCACATTAGTCTATCAGAGCCCCCAATTGGTTGACATAAGCTTGTAATTGTTCGGCATAAACAGCTGTAATGATATCGAGATGTCCCGATTCAATCTCAAAGATGGGGATTGGGGCTAATGAAGGTAGTTTTTAACTGATTGGTATCTGCCAGACACTGAGTCCGATCCTTTGTCACACAGGTGTTGTAAAGGAAGAGCGTAATATGTGGCAGGATGCTACCAATACAAATTTTGAATACATTTTCTAATCAGTAAACAACAGCATTGTCAATCAATAATAATTAGAGGATAGGATAGTAGAGGAAGGTGCTGGACAGGCATGCAGCTGTATACAGTACAGATAATAACAGAAGAGGAGGAGTGCGGCGGCCCAGGGCCGTAACAAGCATATACATTGGATTGATTTTAATAACTTTAATGTACTGGAACTATGTATTATCAAGAAAAATGTTATCGGATTGGGACTTGGTATCAGTAGATACTAAATAATAAATTACTGGGATTGGATCAGTGGCAAAAAATCACTTGACTGAGGACATCACTAATGTTATCCCAACCAGGAAACCGATTACAAAGATAGACGTGTATATTCTCCTTTCCTTTTCCTCACAACAGAGTGCAATGTCCTTTCTTAGGACTGCATTTTTGTCTGTGCTGGAGCATGTCCTTGACCACTAAGATTGTTTTCAACGTGTTATGTAATGTTTGATAGTGAAGCCCATTGTTTTAAGTACTTGGTTATGTTGAGGAACGGAAGCTGGTGGGGTAGACGTGTGGAAGTCATCCATGAGATATCCTCAGGGTGATTTAATGTTTCCTGAAAGAACCTCCTCCAAGGAAAAGGAATTCCCTCGTACATGTTTATGTGTTGTTTTAAAGTTTATGCTTCTAGAGATTAAATTCTTCTCAGTTAAGCTTTCCAAAAGCATGAGAGGCATGCAGCCCCTTGAAGTTATTGCTTGGATTTAAAACTTGTAAGAAACAAACCCCAACGATTTAAGGTGAAATTCCTACATGTTCTTCCACTCAGGTAATGTACTGCTCTCTACTTCCCTTTACAATGCGTCTCTCTCTTTATCCATGTGTAGGACTTTGTACCACTCTACCAGGATTTTGAGAACTTTTACACCAGAAACCTTTACATGCGGATAAGAGACAACTGGAACAGGCCCATATGCAGCGTCCCAGGAGCCAAGATGGACCTGATGGAACGAGCCTCCCACGACTACAACTGGACGTTTGAGTGAGAAAGACATAGCTTTTATTCAAGAGTGTAAATATTGTTATCTTTAAGTTACCCTTGAGGTATTCAGAATCACAATAGCAGGAGGAAGCAGGCTTTATAGCTAATCCCCCTGTCAAGGATTAGTTCCAATTGTGCTAACAGTCTTACCTCCTAGTGACATGTTATACTTCTCACAAAAGACTGGGTAATGTTAGAACTTAAACCTGCAAAAGTGGAGCAGGGTCACACACCTTCCTCACTGGCCACAGCTGTTTGCAAGTTGCAACATCTTGAAAGACAGTTTCATGGTTTTAGGTTGTACAAAATTCAGTCTCTATGAAACTAACTATGATAATTTTAAAATGGATCAGGTGGGCTGATATATCATTAAATTTTGCAGATGCATTAGTAACAGTGTACATGCACTACAGAAATGCTAAGCTACACTCACCAAGCACATAAGGAGCATCATACTAATAGTGGGTAAGGCCTCTATTTGCCCTCAGTCTCTTTTGTCTTTTGGTATCATGGATTCCACAAGAAATTCCTTTGAGATTCTGCCCCATGTTTATATGATTGTTGACTCCACATTCCAGCAGCCAATCCCATATTCTATGACATCCCAAAGGTGTTCTACTTCATTTAGATTTGGTGACTGAGGCGGCCACAGAATTCATTGTCCTGTTCATGAAGCCAGTTTGACTTTTGCTCTGTGACCTGGTGCACTATCATGCAAAGTAGCCATTAGAAAAAGGATTGTGGCCATAAAGGGATGCACATTACTGAAAACGACTCAAACCAGCCACAGTCAAAGCCATTAAGATCACATTTATTCCTCATTGCAATGTTTGATGTCAACATTAACTGAACCTCCTTTACTCATCGTCCTGCAGCTACGTGATAGCGTGATTGGTTGATTGTGCGTATAAACTTCTGTAGAAGTATTCCTGATAAAAATGCTCAGAGTAGATTTCAGGTCATTACAAAGCAATATCACCATAACATAGTTTTCCCACCTGAGAGAACTGGCGAATGGATTTTTCATTGGTAGAATGTACAAATTATTATGTATCTTCATCACAATTCTTTAAAAAAAAAAAAACTAACCTATGATGTCCGTATCAAGATTGTGTCTTTGTTAATGTTTTGTGTTCATGTGAAGCAACACTAGTGGACACTGCATTGTTATCGGATTCTTAAAACTCTCAAAGATCAATATCAGTATCAACCCTAAGTGTGAGATAACAAATTTTTAGTACTAGTTTCCATCATCACTCAGTCTGTCAATTACTGTTGGGTAAATCAAATAGTTTACTCTGTAATATGCCAAAAATTCTCTCATTACTGGTACCAGCAAATGTTTGAAATTTTTACTTGATAAATGACTTTCTGCTCTACGACAGTAGTACAGATAGCAAGAAATATCTGTACAGCTCCCCAACACACACTTTAATGCATTCTTTTTTGGAAGGAAATTAGGGAAATGTTTAAATTAACGCCTCTTGGGCAAATTCTTCACATGTAGCATTTGTTACAGGGCCATACCAGGCTGCTTTATAGTATGCAGAGTAGGTATCACCTTCACCACGTCTACCTCTCCATCTAGTTCATTATTGAAAGTGATTTTTGTGTCTCAACTTTCTCATGCATAAGATGATAGTATGGGTCTGTTGTCCTGCAAGGTGCATCACACTTAAATCAGTTACCTCAAATCTAGAATGACCCAGATATATTTCAGCAGCAAAAACCACAGAGAACCTGATCTCACCAGTGCTGGTTAGATTTGCACATAGTTTGAAATGCAAATCAGGCTACTGTTCAACTTTTGATGAACCACCCAAAAGACTTAAATCCAGTTCCCTCATACGCATGACTGACAGTGTGAATAGATATCCTTGTCATTCTTTTGGGTGACTTTCACTTGTTGTTTCTAAAAGAGTCCTATACTATATCTTATGACAAACCCAGTATGAACAGTGTTATCAAAGTTCATCTGATGTTAACATCAGTCCAGCCTCACATTTGTCATCTTGACTCCTCACTGAGGAAAGCTGGAGGACAGCTGCAGTGGAAGCGTTTGGGTGGAGGGGCAGTGAGGTGTGTGAAGTCGGACATCACACACTGCGACAAAGCAAAACCAGAGAACAATGGAGTGCCAGTGAGAGAACGGGGTGGGCTATGTGGGAGGGGCAGAGATTGGAAAAAATGGAAAAACAAAGAGCACTTTGATGCTATCCAGCCTTTCACTCCACTTCAGTTTAGTTTTTAATTATCTGTAACAATCATTACTATTAATTGAACCAATAAGCTTTCGAAGTCATTAGTCTCCTCTCACTGATTGTTTCCTGTGTCTGATGATCTTCTCCTCTCGTTCTTCCAGGTACACAGGTCAGGTAGTGCAGGATGTGATTAACTTGGGCTCGTATAATTACCTCGGCTTCGCTGAGAATACCGGTCCGTGTGCTGACTCTGCAGCCGAGGTCGCCATGAAGTATGGTGTTGGAGTCGCAAGCACCAGGCAGGAGATTGGTACAAACACATGGCAAAACACTCACACACCCGCTACCATTACTATCACTGCTGGAAGTTTACAGTGAGAATGTGCAGGGATGAGTTCAGCATAGTGAACAAAGCATCGCAAACCAGTTTGTTTTAATAAATAATGATATGAAGTTAATTTGTGCTTGACAGGAAACTGAAAAACGCACAATAAAATACACACTTATGTAAAAGAGGAATGAAGTTAAAAACATGATAATTTTTATATATTTTTAATTTTATTATCTCCGGCAAGCAGAGGTTATGTTTTTGCCAGCGTTTATCTGTCTGTTTGTCTGTCTGTTAGCAAAATAACTCAAAAAGTTATGAACGTATTTTAATGAAATTTTCAGGAAATGTTGATAATGGGACAAGGAACAGATGATTACATTTTAGTGATGTTCTGGATTACCAAAAATGAGAAAATGCCACTCGTGGAAATCACAATATGGGTGGAAATGAGCTGTGTTACTGGCCTGAGCCTGCTTCACAGTGGCTTATGGGTAATGTAGTAGTTGTAGATGAAGAGAAGTGCGTTATGTGTATGTCCCGCCCGGCACTCGTGCTGTACTTTTTCAACGTGTCTGTGACAAATAAACAGATCCAGTTCGTAAAGTTTACTGCCTCCCATGCTGCCTGTTTTTATCGGGGCCCAGACGGCTTGTTACCAGCACAAAACGAGCTAACAAAGTAGTGTTGTTTACTGTGGTATACGCCACGGAGCTGAGAAGGTAACAGCTGCTTGGCGGAGGTCTGTGCTCTCCGAGTGCTTTTCTAGTTATACATAAGGTTATTGTAAAGTTTTATTCAATATTAGGGATTAATTTTTCCTGCACAGAAAACATTACTTTTCTTTCTGACAAAACTTTTAGTAGTTTTAGACAAGGTTTGCAATAAGTTAAGGCGTAACTATTCCTTGTATTCAATGTTATTTTAACATTCATCATCGCTCAACAGAATGCTTTGTGACTGTCCTTGTGGCCTGATGAGGGCTGCCACTAATTATTATTTTCATTGTTGATTTTTTAATCACTGGCTTCATATATACACTATCAGAAAAAGTATATATTATAGACAGAGTCACAGTAATTATATGATTTTCAGAAGTGGTCAAAAACTCACCAGTGGACCTTTAATGCTCAGTTTTTATTTGCCTTTTTTCAAATAAGCTAGGTTTCTAAATAAAAAACAAACAAACAAGAGATACATTAAATTCTGTAGGTTTGAAGAACTCTGAAAGCAATATATTCAAGGGTCTATATTTACCTAAGAAATCTGTTTGCTAAAGTTGGTCTGCTGATAAGATCCAGATCACCCTGGAGGAAGTGAAACAGGCTGTCTGATCAGCAGATATTTACTAAAAGAGTAGAACCAGTCTCTTGTTACACAAGGAAAGGCCAAACCACACTGTGTTATAGTAGTGTGTGCTCTTTACTGCATCAGCTAACGGTTGTAAATCTAACAAGTCATTGCGTGCATATCCGACACAGTAGATGACCTACAATCGAGCACAGAGAGACAGACTGTCTCTGTGACTGTTTCATGGAAGTTTTGTGAATTAGCTGCTTTGAAAGATTGGAGGTGGCTTTATTTAGCTGCAGAATGAGTAGTTAAACCCATGGGGGATGTACGGTTTTCCACTTTGTTATCTAGAGTTAGATGAGAAGATTGCTACCACACTTGTATATGTCTGTTAAATATGAAACTAACAAAAACTGTAAGCAGAGCGAGACAATAATAATAGAATAAACACTCTCTCAGCTTAAGCTTACTATTTAACATGTTATATCTCATTTGTTTGAACCATGCAAAACACAGAGTGTAAAACTGTGAAGTCCTGCCAACCTCACAAGTCTCCAAGAAGTCACTGCACCCCCCAAAGAATGAATACAATGTGCTGCCAATAAATCCATGATTGGCATTTTTACACTTGGCTTCTGTACGGACCTAACAAGCAAGACATAGAATGTTGATAAGTGAGCTGTAACAGTGTCGTTAGGTGCTCTTTTTTTCTTTAAGCAGAACCAGGCCAACTGTTTCCAGTATTCATGCAAAGCTAAGCTAACCATCTGCTGGCTGTGGTTTCTTATTTCATTGACAGACATGACAGAGGTGTTGATCTCTTTATCTGACGCTTGCCAAGAAAGCAAATAAGTGTATTTGCATGGCATCTAGAATGTAAGCACAGATCTTTGAGTTGCTCATGTCTGTTTATTGTGACCTCCTGTGTGTGTTTGTGTAACTCAGGTAACCTGGACAGACACGAGGAGATGGAGAAACTGGTGGCTAAGTTCCTCGGCGTGGAATCTGCCATGGCGTTTGGAATGGGGTTTGCAACCAACTCCATGAACATACCAGCCTTGGCTGGCAAGGTACAACCACAGATGTTAGATTTTCTATTCTTCTTGCTTATATTTCTTATCTCCTCTATTTAGCTTATTATGTGTTTTCCAGCCATGTGTCCTTTATGTTTTTTTTGCTGTTTCTGTGTCTGTCTTGCATTTATTTGCCAAAGATAAAATAAGTTTACTACCCAACATTTTTGTTAGCGCAGTTTTTTCTAACAAAAATATTCCGTAACACCACGCTATCACAGTTCACCAGTAACACCAAATACAGGCACAAAAACACCTCCTGACCTCATATCAGGAGGACACACTTCCTGTTAGCTCAAGCGATTGGTGGTGTGACTGTTTGACAGTGAAAAATAACAAAAGCTCACAGCAGTCAGTTTTGTCACACTGCTGCTGATGTTGTTTGGCAGGTGGACACTTCCCCACATAGTCAGTTTCCAGTACTGAGTGCAGACCAACAGCAGAGAGTGTGAGACTGCTGAATGCTTTTGTTCTTGTGAAACGATGCAAAGCTGCTGGTAAAACGGTGTGGGTTTTCAGTAAAAGACTACTGCAGTAGCAAACAGTGCAATCAATACAGAGCAAACAGCATTTTCAGTGTAACTCTCAGCACAGATCATTACATATAAACATAACATGATACTCTGCCCACTCACCAGTCAGTAAACAAAATGTACTAAACTGATTTTTATGTAGGCTTGTGTATGCAATGCTGTCTCAAATGGATTTAAAAAAAAACAGTCCGATGTATGAATTATTTATACTAATTAACCTTGGCTTGGTGTCCTGCAGGGATGCCTGATTCTGAGTGATGAACTGAACCATGCCTCTCTGGTCCTGGGAGCCAGACTCTCTGGGTCCACCATCAGAGTCTTCAAACACAACAGTGAGTTACAAATGGATCCTCCTATCCGTCTGTCTCCTATCTGCATTTATAGGTCCATTTATTTTCTGTCCACACGCATCCTGGTATTGCAGGATGGTCCATTGCAACTTATCAGTCCTTGAATTTGAGTGGTTCACCTTTATCTTCATTTATTGTAATGCTTCAACCATGTCTTAAATCTTTTTGTGTTTATCAACTCAGCTTTAATTACTTTTATTTTCTAATATAATTTATTTACTTAAAGTTTTTATACTTAAGATTAAAAAAAGGATGCATAGTTATTTGTCCTATTACCTTTTTGGAAATAGTAGGACTCTTGACATGTTTGACATGTAAATCGAACCTTTTATTTTAGAGTAATGCTATAGCGTAATGCTTTAAACTTAAATTTTAATCTTTGTTTCTTAAAATATCCTTATCCCTATTTTATTTCATTGATTGTTACAGATTTCTATTTTCAATATTGTATTTTTATTTTAATCTTTATATTATCAGGATTGTTCTAATCCTGCTATGTTAAGCACCTTGAGCTGCATGTTTGTAATGAAAGGTGTAAATACAGTTAAAATTGATACGTTGTATTATGAATTGAATGATAGCTGAATTCCATTTAGCTGCTTTAGTTTTAGGGATCTGTTTTTTTTACGTACTAGCTCACTGTCACCATGTCATGGCTAACTTAAAATAGCCTTTTTTTAATAATATTAGTAACACCTGTGCTTTTCTTGGTGTAACTGAAAATGTCTGCTATTGATAATGATATTTGCATTTAGTATGCTGTAATTTCTTTTTGCTAACACTTTCTGTAAGACAAACATAGTCACACACAAACTATTTGGTTGGATGTCAAATGTAGAGAGGAGCTAACTAGCTGCTAATGTTAGCTCATACTAAAACAGTTATTTTGAGTATATTTTCAGGGTATTTTATAAAATAGCTCCCGTCTTATTGAACATAAAATACATAAATTAAATATTATGTGTAACTGCTGTCATTGTGTGTATAATTAGTTGTAAAAAATATTTGTCATTAGCTTAACTAACTAGCTTGGCTAGGCTCATCCGTTGGATTAGGTG
>OMNN01063950.1:5982-19436 GCA_900302755.1 Chromis chromis
ACCCACCCTGCCGATACCGCGGCGCTCTTTGCTGGTATTTCTTAAATGCCAACGTCAGTCATGAATAGGTCAGGACAACAAGCACTTAAATAAGGCTTTGTCACTGATTAATGAGAGGTGGTGAGGACTGGGAAGGCCTCTGACTGCCTCGTGCAGATAAAACAATGAATGTTTTGTAAATAGCCACGGGTGCTTCTCTCTGTCTCTGTCTCTCTCTCCCATCCCTCTCTGTTCTCTCCTTCCCCCGGTGGAGAGAAACATCGCCGTCAGAAAACTGACAGCTGCTCTGGGGATCGTAGAAACACATGTTCCCAGCCGCAGGACTGGAGGAAATCCAATCAGATCCCAGCGAGCCTACAGTGGCTCAATTTGCAAAGCCAACAGGCCTTTTACCAGTATTGTTGTAATGGTATTAACAGGTTGGATCCCAGCCAAGGAGCACTATGGCAGTAACATGCTGATGTTATTGACTACTTATCCATAAAAATGCATCCCTTCTCACTGCATTATACTCACGCGTGGCACAAATCGACTAATCTGAGCAGATTAAAGTCACTTAGAGGAGATTGGAGTTCAACCGTGGTTTTATTAAAATGCACAAATCTAATCAGAGACGATGTGTAAATTGGCCGACTAAAAGGAAAAGATGTTACATGGTGTAAAGCACAGAGAAAAAAACATGTTTATTTTCTTTAGTCTTGGGTATCACTGAGAAACAGCGCATTTTTATAAATCAATCAACTGATGAAATCAAATAACACAATTGAATTTTTGATTTTTAGCAATGCATTGCACGAATATATAATAATTCAGTGTTTAGAGTTTTAGAAAGAGTGCATACATAAAGTGAGAATAATCCATAAGCAGCAGCAGACACTGAGCAGTTTGTGTGATCCATCAGTCGGTAAGTAGTGGTGCTCCCTTGTTACAGACCTGGCGCTCGCACTCTGCACAGATGCATCAGACTTTCAGTCGTGTTAATTTTTTTTTCCCTTCCAAAGTAATTAACTTGTGGAAATGATTTACCCTTGAATGGTTGTCAGATCAATTTCTCATTGGAGGTCTTTGTAAACCTGCTGTGGCACCCGCAGCCTGTCAGATCCCAGCCACTGGGCACATCAGGTCCCACTTGAATGGTTTTAGAATGTAACACGGTACTCAAGGCCTGGACTCCTGTAGGTCTGGAGTGACAATTTTCCGATGACATTAAATATTGTCAGGGTAACTTAAAGGTGAAGGGAAAGTCTAAGCTGTTGCAGAGACTGTATACTACACGTGTTAAACTCAACAAATGGTGTTCAAACAAGCTCAAAAGTGTTTCGTCAGCAGGTACGTACTATTGTTAGTTAATCATTTTGTGTGGAAATGTGTTTTCACATACAGTTTCTTAATAAATCTTATACATACATTAGCTGGTGTAGTTAAACAGTAAAATTCTACTGATGATAGCTTATATCCAAGGTCAAAGGTCAAGTCTGAACAGAAATGAATGTAACCTAAAACTTGACTGGTTGTTTGAGGCATACAGCAGCAAGGTGGTAAATCTGTATTTTCTTGAAAATCTTCTTTTTTTTTTAGAATATCTCATGACTTGATACTAAAAAAAAAAACATGACCACAATCTTCTTGCAGTCATAACCAGTGATACTATTGAAATGAATAAAGCATTTTTATTGATCTATTTTTCATATTCGTATAAGTGTAATTGTTAAAACAATGTGAAAATGTGAGATCTGCAGCTTTCTTGATTTTTTTAGAGCTTCATAGGGAGGTTTCAGGTCATTGTTTACTTTTGTTAAACTTTGCTGTTTTGGTTCACTCTCACAACCATTATAGCTTAGCAACAAGCTAGTGAACACTGTGGAACAATCAGATATTTCCCTCAGGAGTTTGCAGAGACCAGAGAACGGAGCTTTATAAAAGTCAGTATTGAAAGTTTGTCACAAACATGACTGCAAATAAATGCTAATGTTGCTCTGTACCTTCTAGAAGTGCAACAAGTCCTCACATCATCTTAAAAAGTGATGCTACACCCTGTTCCAACATCCCAAGGTACCAAAAACAATTGGTTATTGCTGGTTTACCTTGAATTGTGCTTTGCATTAAAGTCAAAGGGGTCTACCTGTCAATGCACCACTCAGATCTCCACACCTTTATGGTTACTTTTAACATGACGCATGCGGACCATTTGATCCCCTAATCAGTGAAAATGACCAGGTGAGAGAGTGGTGCATGAGTGGTGTTTATGGACCGCCGAGTATACAGGATTTTTCTTTGTATTAAATCATAGACTGTTATAAATAAAAGATGGACGTAGCTTCCGGGTCTGTGAAGCCAATGTGGAAGTGCCTTAAACCTGCTTCCTTTCTAACAACCAGCAGGGAGCCACTCTCTCCGGGTGCAAAAAGATGTCAGACGGTAAAATAATCCTACTTCTCCCTCCATTTGCTACCTCAGTAAACATTTTCCTAATAAGTTTAATAATCTTGCCTTTATTGATCCCCTTGGGGAAATTCCTTCTCTGCATTTGACCCATCCTATTCAAAATTAACCTTAACTATACATACTAGGAGCAGTGGCACCCGGGGAGCAGTCAGGGGTAAAGGGCCTTGCTCAAGGGCCCACAGTGGTGGTGACTGGGACAAGCGGTCGCTCTCACTTTCCCACCTCAACCTCTTGCCAGTCCGGGGGCTCGAACCGGCGATCCACCGGTTACAAGTTCGCTTCACAAACCACTAGACCACCACTGCCCCAATATAACCTCAATCACTAGTTTCAGAACTTCTTGAATACACCTACCTTACCTCAGTATTGCTTGCCCACAAGGAGCAGGATAATGAACATGTTTTTTTATAGATCTGTGTTCGGACCATAGCAAAACTGATTCAGGAGGAATTCAAATAAATTCTAAATAAACGAACAGTTAGCAGTAAAATGGTCAATTTCAGTCCTGATCAGTTGAGAAACACAGAATATTGATTTTCTGTTTACAAGGCTGTGTCTACAGACAATACTAATGTAAACAGCATAATGAAATGAATGAAAGTATCGGTTATATGGTGTTAGTCTCTTTATTAAAGATCTGTCAATTATTTTTTCACAGGTTTCAGTCTTTTGTTTTGAATTTGTGTTTAGATTATGCAAAAGTCAGCCTCTCAGAGTTCATAGCTTAAATGTGTCTTTCCAATCCTGAGATGGTTCTCATTCAGATTCTGTCTCTTTTCCTCATTCACCTTTCTCTATAAATCTGACTAATTTTCACTCTCCTTATCACAGTAGGCAGCCACTAGTTTATATATAGCTTGGTACATGGTTACATCATAATTACAGCATATGATGATGTAATAAGCTTTAAGTAAACGCATGCATTTTTATATCCAGAGGGTGATACAAACCAGGTAGACATTTGGTCTGTTGTAATTACTAACACACACCTCTTGTAAGTATCTAACACAGAGCTGAGGAGTCTATTTCCAGACGCATGAACGTTTCAGCTGCTTCATTTGACAATTCCATGCCTCTGGTGTGAAAAGTAATTGGTCATATTAGGTGGAGGTGTCTCTGCAAGCAGAGAGCTGCTTTGAGTCTTAGAATGAGTCAAGGTCTTTCTCTCGTTCACATCACCACATTCTTGACTGAATGATACATGTTTTAACCTCTTCTGAATATGTGCTCATACCCGTGTGGTCTTTTTATGCGTCTTTATTATTAACAGAATGATTTAGTGAGCTATGGCGTTGAGACATTAGGATGGTACTCCTTGCCCTCTCGCAGTCTTCCTGGCAGCCTTCCAAGGACAGGCGGCAGAAAGCAATTGCTATTAGTGCGCATATATAGTCCAAGCAGATAAATATAGGCTGCTTTTAGCAGATGAGCCACAGCACCATCAATTAAGATTAGGGCAAGTGCTATCACAGTGTCATAAAGAACAACAAGACGGCATTCCCTCAATGTCAAAGGTAAGATGAACATGTACAAGCTGTTGGGAAAAATCAAAGAGAACCTGATAGCTCATATACATAATGCTCACATTGACAAATAGCTATTGATGTTTCTTCATCAATGAGAGTGACATGGCTCAAACAGCTTGGAGAGGATCCCGATCAAGCTCTGAAATGAAATTACGCTGAAATTTGGCGCGGATGAATCTCATTTATTTATTTCAGGCATCACTGTTATTTTTTTGCGTGACGCAATAGTTGGAAGGGTGAGATCTTGAACTTCCTTTTGCAGCTAGGGAACATTTTGCAGCATGAGTTGAAGTCTGCCTTGATGTTGCACACAAAAGGGACAAGGAGAACAGAAATAGAGTAGCTGCTTGTGGGTGAAAATGAGAAATGGTGGGAGTGAAATTTATCTTTGCTCTGTTGTCCAGTCACAGTCCACACACCCCCACTCGACTGCACCGGCCCTGTTCTTGCCTGGCGCTCTTGTCTCGTGCCCCACAGTGTCCTCTTTTCTCCAATTGTAGCAGAGGAGTATGGCAGCAAGCTCCATGCCAGGCCAGAGGGACGTGGACAATGTGTGTGCCCTGTGACTCTCCAGTGGTTTCCAAGTAAAGGCCATCACTCTCCCTAATTAGCTGGTCTCTTTTGGGCTGTGACTAAAATCACCTCTGTGGCTCCTTTCTCCATCGGATCACACCTAATTTTAATTAGACCCCTCGGAATATTAGCCAGGGTCTTTGTTCCGCTTCCTCTCATTAAGGAGCCAGACAAATGAGTCTTTAAAATCCTTTATACATTTCCTCTACATTTCCCTCTCTACCCCCCACCCTCCATCCACTATTTTCCTCATCATTTTCTCGTGCATGCTCTTTTACTGTGATATACCGTGTATAATCAGCCCCCGACCTCACTAAAACCACGTGACTAGTGATTGCCCGTTCTGTCCAAATGTCCCAGCAAAGTCATAGTCTGACACAGACCTACAAACCTGTAGATGACAGAAAACCGAACAGAAGAAGACAGAAGTTGCTATTGTGGCTAAATATTACATACATTTAGGATCAATTTTGTTGGAAAAATCACTGGTTGTGAGAAAAAAAAAATGAATTGAAAAAAAATGCTCCCTATTGCAGATATTATGCATATTTCTTTCCATTTTTTCCCCCCTTGGCTTCAAAATATAAACATGTTTTGGACATATTTATAGAAACAACATTTAAAATTCAAGCGTGTTTCCCATAGAGGCCGATGCTTGATAGGCTAAACCGAGTTGCTATACTACAGTCAGTAGTTGGCTCTCAGATATCAAAGAGTGTTAATGCCAGATGTGTTTCCCCTTTTTTTCAATAAGCCCACATAACATCGATCACGAACCTTTAGCGATGTAAGACGACATTTGTGAGCACCTATCTACCAGGCTGTTAAGATTAGATTCCACGGAGAGTTAGTGTATTAGTGTATCAGTCACATATTCACACTCTCCTGTCAGACTTTTGAAACTGTTAGAATCATTTTCTCTGACAGTTAGCACTTTTCAGATTGTCTTTTCGAGATCGTCCATGACAGTCGTAATTCTTGGCTGCTTGACAGACTTTCTCCCAGGTTGATTTCCGCAGTGAAAGGAGATGCCGTGAATTCCTGCTGTCAGTGTATTTTGTCTGTTTTGGCAAGACACATTACGCAAGTGTCCTGAAGGTTAACTGGGACAAAGAAAACACTTTTAGGGCTGAACGACTTTAAAAAAAACACTCGATAAATGGACCTGCACACACTCGCTAGCCTAGCAGCATTAGGCCTACAAGCAACTTATAATACAATACTGTCTATGCTGTGTTGCACTCGCCATTCAAACAGAACATGTGATTTTGGGAACCTCTTGTATTAACTAAAGTCATGTAAAAGACCTTGTAGAAAGCATCTAGCATTGACATTGCAGATTGCCACCAACTAAATAATGCCTCCCTTTTCTAGCATCTAGGAAACTTTGTTTGGTTCGTCTGTGTCCAAAAAGGAGGTGCAACATGGCAGGATCTGTGGCAGAGGACCAACTACCTATGTAGAAATTATAAAACACATTGATTGTGATTTGTAGATACAGGCGACACAGCAATGGACACATAATTAAGAATACTGTATTATATTTCTGCTTATAGATCCGACTAAATCCTACACACTGGTTCTTTAATAAAGGTGAAACATGAAATTGACATTTTGTAGTCATTTTCATAATTGTATTTGGCAATTTGAAATATTGTCCTGGAACTCCTCCTAGACTATTAATGCAGCACTAATGACACTTATGCCATGTTATAGTGGCAATGTCAAGGATGTGCAGTCGATCTTTTTTGGACCCAAAAGGTCAAGGTCAAGATCAAGGTTGCGTCAAGTGTCAAAAACCTCTACGTGGCTATATCTCAGCAAGTAATTATCGTACAAGTTCGATGCTTATATTTCTGAAAAGCTCATCTCAAGGGGAGACTTTTATTCATTTACATCGGAACTGTATGACCTACCAGTAAAAAGTTCGTCAGGGGTCAAAGTTCATGACATCACAAAAAATACATTTTTCCCTATAACTTGGTAACGAATTAAGATACAATGCTCATACTGCTACCATTGAACAGCATTTAATTTTCCTTTCAATGTGTGACCTTGACCTTTACCTTTGCTCAAGGTCAAGGTCTTTCTTCTATTTTTCCTGCAAAAACACCTCATGTAAAGGGCTACAATTTGCCAACTTGTCGAATTTGCCAATTTTTCAAATTTGTCAAATACATATCCTCGCGAATACAGGTCTTGCCTAGTTTAAATTTAAATCAGTCAGATGGAAAAAGCAGAAACACCTGTGCATTTATCACACCTTCAAATCTATCAAATAAGTGGTTTCAGATTCATTACCAATGATTAGGGAGAGACAGGAGGAAGCTGTCTTATTTAAACCTCTTATATTGAGTGTGTGTGGTGTTGCTCTTGTGTCCCAAATGTCTGGGTCAAGATCTAAAGGATTTTTTTTCTCCAAATTATTTGAAATCTGCACCACTTGCAGATGATTTTTCTTGCAGTGGAATTATTTATTTCCATCGATTGCCAGTTTGTACAGACTGGCGCCCCAGAAAATGTAACACCAAAACAAAGCATTTTGTTGCAAAGAGAAATCTCCAAGAATCCTAAACTTTCATCACAGGAGTATTTGTAGGTAACTCCACAACTGTTGGTGCCAACATTCATGCAGCTACAATCAGAAAGTCTTTCCACACATTTGACCTGCATGGGAGTCATGCCAGTAAGTCTTCACTGTTCAAAAAGAACATTTGAGCAAAGCTAGTTTGCCGGTGGACATACAGGCAAAGATCAGGCCTTTTGGAAGAAAATGTGCTCTGCATGGAAAGACAAATCAAAGATAGAGTTGTTTGGCCACAGTAACAGTAGACATGTTCAGCGAAGACCAAAGACAGCTTTTCAGGAGACGAACCAAACCGTGAGGCATGACGGTGGAAATGTTATAGTTTTGGGTTGCTTTGCTGCCTCAGGGACTGGGCAGCTTGCAGCCATTAATTCAACTATTAACTCTGCCTCATATCAAAGAGTGCTTGAAGATAATGTGAAGCCATCTGTCGGAAAGTTGAACTGGAAGTGGACCTGTCAGCAGGAGAATGATTAGCACACTAGTAAATCCAGCGAGGAATGACACAAAACTAAGAAAAGGAAGTTTATGGGCTGGCCCAGTCAAGTGCAAGTGAAGGAATCTTAACCTATACCTTCAATGACAAGCAATAAACTCACCCATGTAGATGTACTGGTGCTGATTTGTGAGCTGACCTTTTTCTTCCCCTTCTTCTTTTTGTTTAGAGACCTACATTTTTGTTTGGAATTTAGCTAGTTAGCATATTTATAGTTATATTTATGTGGCAGATTCAGCCCCTAACCCAGGGCTGTGTGTGGATTCTGGATGTTTTTCAGCACATGTGCAGAAGACCCAGTCAGCTAGCAGACTGTGAGGAGATATTCACTGACATCTTGTTGTTTCTAGCTTCATGTAGTAGTCTATGTAGAGCTGAAAGGAGCAATAGTCATAGCTCATTAAGAAAACATGAGCATGGCGCTGTGCCCAGTTCAGATTACTAAAGTACGGTCTTGTCTTTTGTGGCAAGTGGAGGAATTACTGTCTCCTGAGCATTTCCTTGTACAACTGAATGAAACTGGCTTGTGGGCCCTTCACACTAAAAGCTGGCCATGTGGCTCTCTAAAGTAGTGTAATATCTATTCATGACCCTTCATAATTGGTCATGGCCACTGTCACAGACATTAACTGAATGCCCTGCATTCAAAAGCATTTGTGCTTTTACATAAAAAAAAGACCTGAATGCATGCATGAATACACCGCAAAGCCACAAAACTGACCTAGAAATGCTAAGTACAACGGGGAATGAAAATTTATGGGGAGAACATGGCTATTATAGATTCAAAAATAGGTAATTATATGACTATGGAAGTCAGCTCAATAATGCACGTAGCTGATCTACTTTAAAAAGTTCTGCGATTAATAGACTATTCACATTTTTCTCATGTCATCACCTCGATCTTTTGGACTAATTTGGCCAATTATGTCACCAGAGACCAACGAAGAAACAACTATTAATACGTTTAAAAGGTGTTTTCGATATTCTTCATGGAATTGAAAGTTTGGACTTGGATGCAATTATCAATCTACAGTTCCTGACTGAGGAAATGGTGAGTAGATAATGCATTGGCCCAGCATTTCAAACTTAATGGTTGAGTGAAGACTCATGTTTACAAACAATTAGATTTGTTCTTGACTTGATTTGAAATAGTTTCCGATATGCTCCACAGATGCCATCCGGAAGGCTTGGAGTCCAGAGATTGGCACAAAGATTACATTTCCAATCCCAAACAAATTAGGAAATAGACGGTGCACTTTACCCTTTTTTTCATTCTGCACATTTTATTATTGTACTGTTTGTTATTTTAGCTTATTTGTGTTGTTGCTGTGGCAATAAACATTTTAATTTATTATTCGTCTCATGACCACCCTGCCCTCCATTCCTTCTCCTAACTCGCAAAAACACATTTCAGGCACAGGAAGTTTCTTTCCTTCAAGCCTTGGTGGGAGCAGGGGAGAAATACTGCTAAATACAGTTAATGTGATCTGTGCCAACCTCCAGCATGTATTGCACTTCCCCTTTATGTGCAATACTGTTAACAATTAGCATGTTGACTCCCCACCAGCTGCCAATCTTCTCTGATGGCAGCAGCACCTGTTTGGAAAAAAAAAAATACAACAACATTCAAAGCACATTAGTATCTCCCAGTGGCAACTCACCAAGTTCAAGTTCATAATCTTTCTCACTCATAATATTAACATCTGCAACCATTTAGCCCAAGTGCATTTGCAGGCTTTGTGTTTGTTTCTTTTTTGTGCGTGTGCATGTGTGTGTGTGTGTGTGTGAGAGAGTCCACACGCAAACACGCACACATGCACATGTTTACTATTTGTCTGTGTAGTGCAAGTGTGAGGATGCACTCATGGGTGGTTGAGTAATAGATGCTGGTGCTCTGCCAGTGCCGCACGCCCTTGTTCATGAATTATAAAACCAAGAGCAATTATGGCTTTTATACAAATTAACCAAAGCATGCTGGATGCAAACTGTAATTGGGTCAGTGGTTATTTCCTGCAACACACCTGGGCTTGCAGTAAACGTTGGGTATCAATTATGAATGGCTCCTGTCCTACCCAGGGTGTGTAGCAGACCATGGCCTAACACAGCATATACAAGTGCATTAGCATACACATGATGACTGTAATAATCTCCATGATAATGCCTTAGTGTCTCTTCATCATATTGGTATATTGGATTCCAGGTTCAAAGGGGATGAAATGTATATGCTTTGCTCTTTTCATGTACTCATTTAGAGTCACTGTTATTATCGACAGCCAGGTTCATTCTCATGTAGCCTCTGATTGCTTCTATAAAAATGTAGCGGTATGCTGAATTAATGTTCAATTACGTTATCAATGCAATTTAAAGTTTTCTCATTTTCCCAAGAGTCAAAAAGTTCTCATACTGTTGTGGGCTGGCTGAAGTTCCGGTGTGCCTGTTAGATGTTTGAATGACCCCTAATTCAAAAGACTGCTGGGATCACACCATGATTAAGACAAATTCTAACCATAGGTCATTCCTTTCAATTATCAAATTCAGCAGCATAGTCCATAAAGCAGCAGAAATCAGACAAATGAAGCATTAAAAGAAACAATTTTAAGAACCGAAACCTTGAGACAGGTTGTACTCTCCTAATGTGAAACGAGTCTGTCAAAATGTCAATTCTAAAAGGAAAGCAAACATTTCACAGTTACAGATTATTCTCTCCAACATCAAACGAAAGAGAGAAAGAAAAATATGGTCTCATATGAAAGCAGCAGCAGGTTGGATTGTGCTGAAATTTTATTGGAAACTGTCAAAACATGACGACAAAAATCACCAGTGGCATTATTGAGTAGGTTCAGGTGCGGACCCAGTCGAGCCTCACTCGGGTTGTGAATGTATATTTGCAGCGCCACGTGGAGGAGGTTTCCCAAGCATCAGCCAAATATTATCCAAAAAGTAAACACACATGCTGCCTAGCTGGTTGGTTTATCTGGGCCATTTACTTTCAGTAGCAGTAGGAGGCCAACAGAGAAACTTCCTCTAGTCATGAAAGTAAGACGAAACACATGGTACACAGCAGTTTACCATTTACAGTTACTGCCTCATGTAGGGCCGGTGTACAGTACGTGCTGTCAGAGAATGTCATTTATTAATTAAGCGACCGTTAGGGGTGTCTTCAATCAGTTCTGATTCTAATACATGCTGCTTTAGGTGTGGTATAAATTTAAATTAGCAAATTAAATGTGAAACAAAACACACACACACACGAACACACACATATATACATATATGGATGAAAAAATACTAATATGTATATGTGTTTGTGTGTGTGTGTATTCTGTTTCACATTTAATTTGCAATAGCATTCTGTAATAATAGATAATTAATAGAGAAGCTGCGGAGAGACCTTGGAATACACTTAACTAATCAGTAATGTTTCTAGTTTTTAGAGAGATTAAGTATTGGAAATACAGACTGTAATTCATTCAATAAGCTAATGTAATTCATCAGTGATGACCCTGCACAATTTGTGAACAACTGTGTCTCATTTGTTTTTTGACAAGTGATATAGAACATTTGTCAAGGAAAAAATATTGAATTTGAATAAAAAAAATATTATTTTTTAAAAAAAGACTAATTTTGCATCTGAATTTTTGTAATACTTGCTCCAATATGATTACAAATTTTGTGGAGAGTGAAATAGGAATTCAATGAGACCCAGCAACTACTAGCAGTAAGAACATTATCCAAGACTACACCAATTAAGCACTAGGAAGGAAAAGAAAAGCATAAATAGGCATACCTATGAGCAAAGTCCATTCAATCTAGATATTAAAGTGTTCTATGAAATTGTGTTTAACATCAAAAATACACCAAGCATTAGATATCTGTGAAAACCTCATATCAGATAACTGCAGCACGTACAGATGCACTGACGATACAGGATTTAATTTTATTTAACAGCCACACAGGATCATTAAAAAAGACTCACCATTCTCCCTCAGAAAATCTGAAACTCCAAACACACATTAAACTGATAATCAAAACAGATCACGGAGCCAAACTTTTACACTGTTCATTAATAAACGGGTTTAGTGCGCTGTCTTTTCTTAAAATGTGTGTTTTTTTCTATCACTTTTTTTTTTGCACAAAATCCTCATTAAAATCTGGAGAACGACCAGATGTCAAATAGTTAAATGTGCATTTTGACCTAACAGAGAGTTTTTTTTATTGTGATACTGATTATTTTCCACCCATTAGTTGTGCAGCTTTTTGCAGTTTAAGGCATTAAATATGTGTTTCAGTGCACCTCACAACAATGTCTTTCAACCCATCGGTTAAAAGACAGAAGCAGAGCCATATTCCGACACCAGCTAAGCCTCTAAGACTGTATTAGAACGTATAGGGATTTACACAAGCACATGTAAGATAGCTTTAATGTTAGTACATAATGACTTCTTATGATGTAAATGTATTTTTCATGTAGTGTTTGTTAAAAGCTGCCTGAACTACACCAACACCACAATACAGCTTCAGTGTTTTTAACATTAAATATTCATTGAGGAGTTAGACAGCCTTTCATAGTTGAAGTGAATGTCTTTAGTAATGGCTGCACATCTGCATGTGTGAACATATGCCTAGGAAAGAAAAAAAAAAAACAGTTTGACCCCAGGCTCAGTAAAAAATATGTCAAATATACTCAAGAGTTGTTCACCTAGCAAATTGAGACCCTGAGGAAAGTTTCCGTATTTAAATTTATAATTCCTACTCATTTATAAAAGAGCTATTAGACAGGTTTAATTCTCTCACAACTGCACAATCTAACAAAAAAATAATGCTTCAAATAACGATGGGTACAAATAATACTTTTAAGCATCTGAAAATCAGAATGTATCACTGTCATAGCCTTTGGTAGAGTAATAATCTTAAGAAACAGCAAATTAGACGTCACACTGACAAAAAAAAAAAAAAAAAAAAAAAAAGCCGAGACTGACATATCTGTTTTCATAGCTATTAAAAGGGGATGAAGAAAAAGAAAAATTGTTCCGCTTTTGGTTTAAAAGAAAAATAATAAGCAGACAGCTGAGTAGGCTGCACAGCCACAGAGGAGCTGGATTTTCCAAACGACTGCATCAGTAGTGCTTGTAGTTTCTAGATAATAGTGTGATTAGACTGGGACATGAGTAACTGGTCTGAGGGAAAGTAAGTGAACAACACCAAAATACCTTTATCTGTTTTAATGTGATACTAGACCAGGTTTTTTTTTGTAAGGCTTGAAGGGATGCAGGTCAGTTTCCTCTACATATTAACTCATACTTCAGTTGTAGTGCTTATACATCACTACAGTCCACTATCCTAGAAATGCTGTTTATATAATAGTAATTTACTTTCTCAATTACCATAGGAACACAACAGTGGCCTGGATTATGACCGCTGGCTTGTTTTTGAGTGATGCATGTGCTCTATTTATGTACCACACTGCAAATCATAGGGAGGCAGTGAGGTTGGATGGTGGGTGGACAAAGTGCAAGACAGTGGAGTCCAGGGTTTGTACACTATATTACCAAAAGTATTGGGACACCCCTCCATATAATTTAATTCAGGTGTTCCAGTCACTTACATCACAATCACAAGCCTTACATCACCAAGTGCAATGCAAAGCACCAGATGCAGTGGTGTAAAGCACCCCGCCACTGGACTCTAGAGTGGTAGAGACGTGTTCTCTGGAGTGACCAATCACGCTTCTCTGTCTGGCAATCTGATGGATGAGTCTGGGTTTGGCGGTTGCCAGGAGAACGGTACTTGGCTGACTGCATTGTGCCAAGTGTAAAGTTTGGTGTTG
>OMNN01063952.1:0-10374 GCA_900302755.1 Chromis chromis
GGTCGGGGGGGGCACCAAAATTTAATCACCTGTTCCTTGTCACATTATCAATATTTCCTGAAAATTTCATCAAAATCCGTTCATAACTTTTCAAGTTATCTTCCAAACAAACAAACAAACAAACAGACAAACACCGGCAAAAACATAACCTCCACCGCTTCGTGCTTGGCGGAGGTAATTAATCGTCTTTTTAAGTTAAATAAGCTTACACTGTTTTACATAACTAGACAAAATGCAAGACCTGGCATAGCCATTACTAAATATGATATTTTAAGCATCACTGTATTTTATCATTTGCAACATTGATTGAAAAGATTCTAACTTGCTTTGTATATGCTAGCCTGGTTTGTATAGGAAACAGAACTTACAGTCCCAGAAACTGTAGCTGCAAAGATATACCTTTATATAATTTTAACCCAATGGTACTTAACCTGAGGGTGTGGACCTCCTAGGTGATCTCAAGCGGTTGTAAGGAGGTCACAGGAACACTGCTGGAATATTTAATTTAATTTATCTATTTTGAAAGACTGCATACATCACTTACATAATGGCCTAATGGGGATAGGAAGTTTCGTCTCAATCGCTTATTTCTGATGTCGAATTGCAAATGCAGATGTCTGTTTTGCCCATTACCAGTAATTTTTTGAAACCAACAGCCAACATTCTCACTCACTCCATGCTGGCTTCTACCTGATATTCCACCATGACGATTAACACAAATGATTTCTGACATACTTCCTGACAGGCCATAAAACATCCCCAACTCTAGACTGCACAAGTTACTTCACTGACACCAGTTTGATTGCAGAAGAATGGAGGGGTTTCTAACAGGTAGGAACACCAAGATGTTGTACTGACAAAAAAAAAGGTCTTTTCAGAGGAAAACATCTCAGTCAGCTTTTTGAGCTTTTAAGGAGAAATAAAACGCTTTGTTTGGAAAAGAACTCTCCACTTGCTGAAAATCTTCTGATGGAGAAATAGCTTACCTACCTAGCTGACATTTTCAGCAGACTTAATGATCTGAGTGCAGCACTTCAGGGCAGAAAGGCATCACACTCTCTGACAAAACTGAAATGGAAAACAGTCACTGCAGCTCATTCACCCGGACACTTTTAAATGTGATGTTTTCTCCTTATTGGATGATTTTGAGAGCAATAACAATGTGTTGACTGATGACTTGCAGATCATTGTCAGGGACTATTGTATGTGAGTGCACATGCACAGATTCATGACGTTTTCCCTGAAAAGAAGAGTGAATTAGAAGTCCTCCCACAGTGCAGACCAGTTGAACTGGAGGAGTTACTGATTGATGTCACAACCAATATAGGTCTGAATCAGAGGTTTGCAGAGAAGCCACTGCCTGAATGTTGGATATTAGTGCAGTGTGCATATGGGGGACTGAGTAATATGGCATTGCTAAAACCTGAAAGCTCCTATTTGCATCAACCTATGTCTGTGAGGCTCACTTTTTAGCACTGCTGTACCTCATAAAATGTGTCCCCTGTGCACTCAAGAGCAGGTTGCACTTGTAAAAAGGTTTAGCCTACGCTTTTAGCATGCTTTTAACCTCTTATGTTCTTGCCCAGCCACACGTAATCTGAGACAGACAGCAGACAACATTACAAGGGACACTGACCTTGAAGAATTTAAGATAAAACATATATGTATATCTTTGGGTTTTGGACCAAATACTGCAAGGTAATATGGAAAAAGTGTCAAACTATAATCAAGTCAAAGTTTACAACACTGTGCAGTGTGTTAAAGTGAACACAAACGGCGTACATACCACCATTAAAATGTACTGACAGAAAGCCATGGAGTCAATTACACTACTGCATAGCACTATCTCAATCAATGAACTAATTTATGAGGATCTCCATTCTGAATCTGTTAGTACAAACATTTGATGGATAAACACCATTGTCAGTAGTAGCGCAGCACTGTCAATGTGAAATTACATCCTGCTGCCTGGCAGAAGCACACTTCAGAGTGAGGTGAAGCAAAGAGTTGGGAGGGAGAAAGGTAGCGGCTTGGGAAGTGCGGCTCCGACAAGGCAATTAAACGCACCTTGGGCTTGATGGATTTCTAATTGGAGGCTGATCACATCGGAGGTGTGCTGGATTATAGTGTCGGTAATGAATGGGAGAGACAGAGCGTGACAGATTAGTGCTGTTACGCCTCTCCCTGAATTGCGGGGGGAGTGTGTATGAATGGCAGTCTGTGCGCATCTGTGTCTGTATTACAGCATTTTCGTGTGAGTTTGTGTGTATCCGTGGAGGTGAGAGGAGACAGATGTGTGTGTGATCCAGCATGTGTACAGTATGTGTATGTCTGAGCATATACGGATGTGAAAGGTTATTGATGTGTGCGTATACATCAGTATGATGCTGCTTTGACATGTGGAGAACAACAGGGGGGTGGGAGAGGATGAGGATAAGGGTGAGGGAATGCAAAAAAACAAGAGGCAGTGAGGAAGACGTGATGAACATAGCGAGGAAGGAGAGAAACAACAAAAAAACAGTGAGATGAGGTTGCAAAATGAACGAAACGAAAACCTGGAATTCTTGAAAACTGAAAACAAAAATACCACATATGCTTATATCCATCACAGTACAGAGGGGCCTTTAACTCAACACAGAATATTCAAAGTGGCCTTAAATAAATGGTTTTCCAGTCATGTATAACCTAATTTACATAATGAAGTCAGCTCTAAATATGCAGCCATCCCATCCTTCTGTGCCACTTACATGATGTAATTCATTTGCTGTATGCTGTTTTGGTCATGCTGTTTGTTGTATGAAGATGACCACAATGCAAACTGTGATTTAATCCTGAATGAAGAGCAATTTTAAATATGCAAATTTGGATCATAAAAATAAATGAATCCATAAATTCATCAGATTGAAAAACACAGCAGGGTAAATCAGCCACACAAAACACGGGAGTTCTTGCAATCCACTAATGAATCTCCGAGCTACATGACAATATTCAGCAAATGTAGGAACTGAAAATGTACATTATTCATTTTGAATTTGAAGGTGTGGTTGCTCTTGAACTAGAAAGACTATGAGGTTTGCCAATCAACAAAGAGGAAAAAAAGCAAATAGCACATTTCCCTTAATAAACCAATTTATCAGTCATTCATAAATATGAATACTATCACACAGATGAATGATGAATTAAAGGAAAAGTCTAAAGAGATTGCTAAAAACACATAACAAATGCAGATGCTTCCATATAAGACACAAGTGATTCACTGAGTGATGTAAAAAATATGTGAGCGATAACCTTCACAATCTCCAACTGTCAGCACAATTAAATGCTAGAAGACCCCTGAGCAACGTGTTAAACAGCGCACACCATCAACATCATCACGAAGGAATATTTTTGGAAGAATTCTGTTGATCCCTCCTTTTGTGACAGGCCACCCACGAGTGTGTTTTTTCCTTCAATTTGTCATCCAAATTTCGGAGGAACTGTATGGATGGTGACAGCGGTGTAATGCAATGCGTGACTAATGTCTGCGTTGCAGCAGTTTAACTGTGCCTCTGCCGAATTTACAGTATCATCTGGTTGTAATGCATCAAAGCGAGCATCAGCTAAAGTGTCATTTAGATGAGACTGAAATGACTGGAGACAACAAAGGATGTAACAAGATGGGAGGAGGACGGGCAAGGGAGGGACACAAAGGAGCGAGCGAGGGAAAGGAGAAAAGGAAATTCAGAGGGAGAAGTCAACTTTGGCTGTTTTGAACAAGCAGAAGGAAAGGCGGCGAGGAGGTGGAGAGGAAGAGGGGAGGATAAGAAGGGGGCTGAATGAAGTGAGAAAGCAGAGGGAGGGAGGGAGACGAGAGATAGACTGTGTGTGTGTGTGTGTGTGTGTGTGTGTGTGTGTGTGTGTGTGTGTGTGTGTGTGTGTGTGTGTGTGTGTGTAGTCTGTAAAGTGAAGGGGGGAAAAACAGGAAGAAAGGCGAGGAACTTTTAATGGCCCTGCTGTTGTCTTTGTCAGCACACTGTGACAGCCAGAATCAATTATTAACCAGGACCACAAGCCTTTCGGAGGAAGAGAAGAAGAAAGTTACGCGGGGAGGTGATGAAGGAGATCTGGGCAGGGCGGAGGGAGGATGAGAGCCGGGGCGAGGATGTAAAGAAGAGGAGGAAAGGAGGAGGATGCATAAAAAAAAAAAGGAGAGAGGAGGATAAATTAGGAGATGGGAAAAGGGGACAGCAGGAGGAGAGGATGAAGGGAAGAAAAATCAAAGTTAATGAGAGAAGTAGGCGAGAACAAGAAGATGATTCATTTTTCACAGCATTTTACAAAGAAGCAGCTATAATTGAGTGATAGATGAGTGGAGTAAATGAGATGCAATGGCTGGGTTTGTGTTGCACTATGCTGCAGAAGTGCGGGCTGTGACCCCTGTTATATGTTCCCAGGCGCTGCTGTCTTGGAAGAGTGAAGTCACCATAAGGGCAGAATACAATGGTACAGCGACATATGGACAGAGCTTATGGGAGTTTTATTATTGCATTTTTATCTGCAAATGTGTGTGGAGAATTGTGAAACTAAATGTGAGTGCTCATATTTGTGTGTAAAATCTGTAGAAAGACCTAGGAATGCATACATACTGTAGATCTATAAATGTGTAAGCAAAACTTTTAATGTATTCACAGATGTATCAGTGTGTACAATAATATAAAGAAGTGTACTCAGATTTGTGAATGTGTAAAACAAATTATAAGCATACGCAGATCTGAAAATGCATGTTGTAATCTGTACATGTGCGCTAAGATTGGTATATGTGTAGACAAATCAGTAAAAGAACACCAAACCTACTGTCAAGCATGGTGGTGGTAGTATTATGCTATGGGGGTGTTTTGCTGCGAGATGATGCTTTACACAAAGTAACAGAATAATGAGGACGGAGGATTACTTCCACAGAAAGTTGGGTCTTGGACGCAACATGTGCTGAGTTTGGTAAACATGTAGACAAATCAATAAATGTTTACACAGATCTCTAAATGTGTGCTGAGAGCTGTATATGTGCACACAGATCAGCAAGTGGGCATCTGCAAATTATTTCTTTCCAAAAGATCTTGAAAACACTTCATTACTGATTATCATAATAACTGATTACCATAATCATTTACACTAGTTGTTTCAGTTGTAAAATGGAGCAAGAGATAGACAGGCGGCTTGGTGCAGCGTCAGCAGTAATGTGGGCATTGTACCGGACCGTCGTGGTGAAGATTTACTCCATTTACCAGTCCATCTACGTTCCAACCCTCACCTATGGTCATGAGCTCTGGGTGGTGACCTAAAGAACAAGATTGCGGGTACAAGCGGCCGATATGAGCTTCCTCTGGAGGGTGGCTGGGCTCAGCCTTATAGCTAGGGTGAAAGGCTCGGACATCCAGAGGGAGCTCGGGAGTAGAGCCGCTGCTCCTTTGCATCGAAAGGAGCCAGTTGAGGTGGTTTGGACATCTGATTCGGATGCCTCCGGGGAGACTTCCTTTGGAGGTTTACCGAGCAAGTCCGCCTGGGAGGAGACCCTGGGGTATCTCGTCTAGCCTGGGAATGCATCAGGATCCCCCTGGAAGAGCTGGAAAGTGTTGCTGGGGGGAGGGATGTCTGGAATGACCTGCTTTGTCTGCTGCCTCCATGACCCCGACCCCGGATAAGCGGAAGAAAATGGGTGGATGGATGTTTCAGTTGTCTGTACAGGCTTTAAATTAGACATTGTGAATTCACTTTTTTGAAGTATTGCCATAAAGTGGAGAAAAACAAGATAGGGGTTAGTTTATCTTGGTTTCTTCCAACTGTTAGAGCTTTGTTCTCTAACAAGACACTCCAAGGCCTCCACAGAACTGTTTGTGTGGACCTTTAAGATAAAGCCTCCTGTGCACTCCAAAGCAAACCTTAACGTGAGAGAGAACACAGCCAATACATGAAATATGCAAGAAGAATAATGTAGCTATTGTCAGCAGTAAGATATAATAAAACTAGTAACATGTACAAGACCCATAACAGATATATTAAATGATAAGGGGACTCTTAGGCTAAATTTATACAGGGCACATATTTTTGGTGGCTTTATTTTCTCTGACTGTGTTCTTATCTTTTTAGGCAAGTTCTGCCAGAGGAAAAAAAAAAAAAAACATCAATGAAATCCTGTGTTTATAAAAATTACCAACATGACTAATTAAAACACTGAAAACAGCATGGGACTTTGCTCGTCTGTGAGTAAAAAGTGAGATTTTTCTCCCACCGCATCCCTGATAAGCCCACGCCAGCTGTAAAACTAGACTGAGAAACCTGCTTATTCTGAAGGACTGATCAAATAGTACCAAGGCAGTGTCATTCATCATTCAGATTTTTATCGATGCTTCCTTTTTAGTAGACATTATTTATCATTTGTTAAACAGATTAACAAACAAAGACACCAGCAAACAATTAATAACTCATTCTTTTGATTACTGATTATTTGAACTATTATTTAAGGCTTCAGTGGAAGATTTTTTATTCCATCTGACAGCACAGCGGCAGACAAAAAGGGATTCTCGAGATAGTGAGTGCGAGGGAAGTTGAAATAAAACAAAGAGGACCATTGCTACAACTGAATTTAAAGGTCATCCCTGGAGGATTATCAGACGTCAGAGCAGGCAGGGCATGTCAGAGTGAGGCAAAAATCAAACAAACTGAAAGGAACTAGAGAAGATCAGCACACACAGAGGCCACAGTTTGTGGTTGACCCAGCTTGAAGAAGAGCGGGAAAAGAAACGAAAGCAGAGACAGGCAAAGGATTTTCTGTCATTGTTACAATCTGTGACAAAGATTCAGACAATCCCACATAAAAAAAAAAGATGTTCTTCGGGACACATACTGAATATTTCTGGAGTGGTTCCATCAGAACACCACAGATATGGGATATCTCCATTGTGAAAACACTTTCAAACAGTCTTGATTGCCTGATACCTGAAAAATACAACCTGAATAAGGCTTTATTTTCTCTACGTTATTCCATCCAACCATCCATTAGCTACACACGCTTTCTCCTGTAGGGGGTCACAGGGAGGTTGGAGTGTGGACACCCTGGACAGGTCACCAGTCCATCACAGGGCTGACACAAAGAGACAGCCCATTGTGACTCATCACACTTACACCTACGGCAAATGTAGAATCACCAATTAGCCCACCATGCATGTCTTCGGATTGTAGGAGGAAGCCGGAGCCCACAGAGAAAACCCACAAAGGCATGACATGCAAACCTGACACAGAAAGGCTCCAGCTGACCAGAAGGTTCAAACCCACAACCTTCTTGCTGTGAGGCGACAGTGATGCAACAGTGTTAATCACTTCATCACCGTGCTGCCCTCAGTTAGATAACATGACCAGATATATCATAGAAAAAAACTGTTTGTTCCTGACAGCAGTGGAGAACCAAACCATGATGGCAGTTGATGAATCCTTTCTGGTTTCTAATTCCAATTTCTAACAACATATTTAAATAGTTTCTAGCTACAGATAGCAATTTGGTGACACACTGTTGTTATCACTATTTTTACTAATGGGAAATGTGGCTGAGATCTTGGAGTAGCCTAGTGATTGTGCTGGTTTTTAAATAAGACAAAATAATCTCGAAGAGAAAAATAAAAAATTAAGTTTACAGTGATTACACTGTTGGTTGTCACCAGTCATCCAAGTTTACACATCAACTTTCTGATTCAATATTTGTAAAAACAACCATTTGTGCATTAAGTGAATCTTGCATTTCGAGCTCGCAGACTCTTGACTTTGCCCTGAAATAAGATGGTTTAGATCGTCTGTCTATCATAACTGATATTTCATGCAATTATATCAAATAGATGTGCTGTTAGATAAGTTTAGATAGTTTGATAAGAAAGATTCTCTGTCTTAAGAACTTTCTATTGGCAGGAGGCAGTGCCTCAGTCCCTAATCTCCAACCCCCTATTTACTTCTGCAGACTGGTTGCAAAATGCATCACCAGCAGAAGATGGCAGAGTATATGTTGTTTGATGTTCAGCTGGTAGAGTACAGTGAAGTTGGAGACCTTGACACTTGAAAACAATGTAAAACATGATTGGAAATTACTGTTATGAGAATGCTAATGCCCTTATTAGCTAACACAAGCACAATGTCAGTGTGTGCTTTATATTGCATTTCATGTCTTTTTTTCATTTTAAATTATACAATATGCACCAAAGACTGTTTTATACAAATAATAGTTGTCAATGACAAAAAAAATGGCAATGTAGAATTGAAAGATCTGTATGATACAGATGGACAGGATCAGTTGTAAACACAGGGGAGCCATCCCTGGAGTGGGTTCGCTAATGACCTGGATTTCGTCTGCCAGCTTTAGGATCTGGAGTTCAACTAATCTGGCTTGACAATGAACGTCACTAAAATCATGCTGGAAAACCCAAATTCAGCTCAAGGAGAAAAGGACCTACTCTGCATCAACTATAAGGGAAAAAAATGCCATGATGCTCTACCAAAGAGTTTGGTTCTACCAGGATAAAAACCTACTGATGGACAAGCTCTTGGGTAGCAATGCTTGGGATTTTTTAAAGGGAAATGGATCAAATATATAAAAGAAACAGTGACTGTACCTTTAAACTGTCCAATTACTGAATAATGGATGGATAATGTCAGACTACCAGTCCGGAAACTGATCAGTTTGAGGAGATGAGTCAATACCAGCCTCATATTATCCTTATAAAGATGAGGAACCCACTGATAAAATTGTCCCTAAAAAGACCACGGAGAAGATAAAGAAGACTGGAAAAAATGAGATATGAAACTTAATAAATCACTGCATCAGACTGCATCAGCATCAGAGTTATTGATAGGAAACATTTGAAGAGAAGTTTTACAAGCTAAAATAAAGTTTTTGTCTCTGCATTGTAATAACTGTATCCTGTTATCATTAATGTATATATTTTGTGGTACACTATAATCCTTCCCAGCTCTGATGGGGTGATATTTTTTAATAGATGATATTTTACTCCTCTCTGTTATTTCCAAATGCCCCTAACCCATCCTACTGAAATCTATTATTCCGAAGTGAAGTTTGGCAGTATAATTATTCATGATCCACAGTGTGATGAGAATAATAATGAAGAGCGAACAAATCAACATGTGTTTGTAAAGAGAACTACATATTTGAAGAAGCAGTATCTAATTTCACAATGACACAAAACCATCAAGAAGTGAGCAGGACTGTGATATTGGATGGATGCATTTCATTCTCCAAATATTAGACGTTCATAATTTGAAAATGTATATTTTTGTAAGATATAACTAACTAAAGGCTTTTGAAATATCACACAAACATAAAAGCCAGAGTACTAATGTAATAAGCCAGTTGAAGACACAGTGTGAATGAATGCTTAATCTTGACTGACTAGGAAATTCACTTTGATGTGTTTTCACTCTCAGTGACTGTTAATCATCTATTTGAACCACATCCCAGTCAGAAATAATATTTTTCGATGGATTCCTGTAATTAAAAATCATGCAAATATGCTTTTCATTTACCTGTTAAAGCTTATTTTTAATTTGAGCTCAACAGCTAAACACTGAGCCATTATAATGCAGTTTTCTTACTTTAACAAGGTATTAAATTATTAATGATTATGAAGTGGCATTATCTGCTCAGAATAATTTACTCACATTATAAAGAGGTGATCTTCCATCTGGCATTTCCAAACTTCCTGAGGGTTTCCATCTCCCATTTCACTTTTTGGATCTAGCTTTTAATTCAATTAGATGTTAAATTAAACGTAGCGGCAAAAGATCAACTGATATAATTGTGATATAAATCAGACTTTGATAGTTAGTCAAACAGTATTTGACTTTTGCACCTGTTTGAAAAACTGACTGACTTTGCTTGCAGTTAAACATGCAACATAAAATTAGTTACATTAAAATACATTTCTATTCAGATTTTCATCAAAATTGTGCATTCTCTCTGCTTTTTAGTTTGAGAATCAGTATTTTTCATCAGTCATGCTGGCAGCATGGCCTCAGGGATGGCATTGTCTGTCTGTCTGTCAGTCCATCACTCACCAACAGATCATTTTGGTTCAAACCTAAATGTCTACCAAGGTTGGACTACCAGGGCGGCTGTGGCTCAGGTGGTAGAGCGGGTTGTCCACTGATGGCAAGGTTGGCGGTTCGATCTCCGGTCCCCCCCACATGCCGAAGTGTCCTTGGGCAAGACACTGAACCTGAAGTTGCTCCCAATGGCAGATTAGCGCCTTGCACGGCATCTCTGTCACCATTGGTGTGTGAATGTGTGAATACGAAACACATTGCAAAGTGCCTTGGGTACCGCTAAGGTAGAAAAAGGTG
>OMNN01063964.1:0-11231 GCA_900302755.1 Chromis chromis
GGATCGGGATGAGAAGGAACGGAGGGATCGGGATGAGAGGGAACGAAGGGATCGGGATGAGAGGGAAAGGAGGGATCGGGATGAGCGGGAAAGGAATGATCCTGACGAGAGAGAGCGCAGAGATCGTGATGAGAGAGAACGGAGAGATCGTGACGAGAGAGAACGGAGAGATCGTGACGAGAGAGAACGGAAAGATCGTGACGAGAGAGAACGGAAAGATCGTGACGAGAGAGAACCGAGAGATCGTGACGAGAGAGAACGCAGAGATCGGGATGAGAGGGAAAGGAGGGAGCGTGATGAAAGAGAAAGGAGGGATGACAGGGACAGGAAAGAAGATAGAGATCGGCGGCTTGAGAGAGAAAGGAGAGACAACAGAGATGACAGAAAAGATGACAGAGAAAGAGAAGACAGGGAGAGGAAAGATGCTCGAGTAGAAAGAGATGATCGAGATAGGAGAGATGACAGGGACAGACGAGATGACAGAGAGAGGAGAGAGGACCGAGACAAATGGGATGAGTGGGCCAAGAGAAATGAAAGAGAGCGACGTGATGAGCGGGAGAAGAAGGAAGAGAAGGAGAGGAGAGAGAGGCCGGGGCCTCAGCGTTCTGGAGACGACTCTCGGCCTGCAGTCAGGCCTGTCTCAGAAATGGACTTGCGGCCTTCTCTACAGAAAAGCTCCTCAGAGGACAACAAGAAGGTTCGACCTGCCTCAGAGGCTGACCGACGGACTACCCTGCCCAGATACACCCCAGCTACAGAGTTCAGGGAACGTTCTGGTAAGATCTCATCCTTGTGCTGCATTGTAGTTGGTGGCATCATGTGTGTCAGTTCTCAGGATGGGAGTTGCTGGGTTTTCAAGAGACGTTTAGAAAAATCAGTTGTCACATCACCTTTGGACACACTTTTTATTACAGTGTCTCAAGTTTACACTATGAAAATTGGATAAAACACACACTTTGCACACACACTTTTTCCTGCTCTTTTCATTTGGTAAAAAATTATAATCCTCTCCATCTCCTGTGAAAATCTGTTTCTTTTTTTCCTGAAATAATATAAAAGTGTTACGACTGAAGTTTCAAAACAGTTTTAAGGTCTCTGAAACCTGCTGTTTAGACATGTAGCTTCTATGAAAATAAAGTTTGACCAAAAAATCCTACTTGGTTGGCTAGGAAGACTGCAAACTTACAAACTAGGGCTAACCAATATGTCAAATTAAAAAAAAAATCTTTTCCCCTCATTTGCATTTCTCTACTAACTAGGGCTGTATGTCTGAGACCAGCTAGGGATGATAATTGAGAGTCAATTTAACTTGATAAGTTATTTCAAATATAGTCACAGATGAGTCATCCATTCTCACACACACATTCACACACCAATGGCGACAGAGCTGCCATGCTTGGTGCTAGCTATTGGGAGCAACCCAAGGACACTTCGACATGAGGAAGGGTGGGGTGTTGAGCTGCCAAGCGATAAGTGTTAAAGGATGAGGTTTAATTTTAACCCAAGATAGGGGGTTCCCTATCAAGAAAAATGCGAACTGTGCGAATGAAAAAACAGTATTTTCTATTTCATGTCAGAAAATGCTTTGATATCTTTTCTTAGAATTGTGTGACAAAACTACGTTTGCAAAAAAAAACAAAACAATTTTTCATTTTAGATAAGGAAAGCAATTGAGACAATGGTCCATAGACGTCTTAGGAATACAAAAATATATATCTTGTGAGATAGCAGAGCCATTTTCAAGGCAAGCACTTTTGTCATAGTAATCCAACTTTCTAGTTAGTGAGGGAATCCCAGCCTGATTAATGCAAGTAAAATATATCTTCTTTGTCTCAGTCAGTTGTGTTTGTCAAATGCTTTGTTTTCCATATTAGCATGTTCTTATGGGTTTCAGGTGAAAATCTGAAGAATCAGAATTCTTTTATTGTCATTGTCCAAAAAAAGCACAACGATATTTAAATAAATAGACCTTTTATGAAGTTTTTTTTTTTTTTAGTGTAAAGGACATTTAATGTTATTCACCAGAGCCAGTAGATAAAACTGTTGTACCTGTCAGGCTGACATGTGAGCTAATACACATATATCTGTCTCTGTGCTAGTAAAAAGCATTTTTATACCTCTGCGTCAGCACTAGCAGCAGCTGGAGTTATTATGTTCTGAGGCTGTCCGTCCGTCTGTCCATTGGTCCCACTTCATGCTATAATGTTGTGTTCTGTCAGAATCAGCTTTATTGGCCAAGCATGAAAACACATACAAGGAATATGAATGAATTGTTTACACACATCATAGTCTTTACTATATATATCACAATTTTGGACATACACTGATGTAAACCCAACTTCACTGGTTAGCAGAGGTATACAAAAAAGAGGCGGTAATTCTAGTCGGTAAATAATCAGCCAGTGAATGTTTTTATGCTGTAATGAAACAGCAACATGTTCACAGACTACAGTCTCCTGATGGTGCTGTTTTGAAGCATTTTGGGTAAAGGACTGATGTTGAAACAGTAAATACTGGGCTTTGATACATGGATTTAACTGAAGATGAAAAGAAGAAGAAAAAAAAACAAACCCCTCTGTGCATCTTTGATCTATTTCCATGTCTGCTGTGTGTGAACTGAAGATCGTCTTGTTACCTCTCATCCTCTTATACTGTACAACTTTGATCAGAGTTTCCCTGCCTCTGGGTAATCTCTCAAAGATTTGCGTGTTTTACAAGCTTGACACCTCAGCCTTTTCCTCTGTGTTGTACTGTGTGTGTGTAGACCCCTTGGTGTTTTCTGTTTACAAAGAGCAACCTTAGAAGCCTCGTTGTGACCTCTCCTTTAATGTCTGTATGTGTTTGTGTGTCTGTCCCCCTCTGTAGAGTCTGCTGGTGTCCGTTTCGCCCCTGACCCTCACCCAACACAAGACTCGCAGCAGGAACCTCCCCCACCCAAACAAGCTTTGCTCCCCCCCAAATTCCTCACTGGTGCTTCCACTGAGTCAGGCAGGAGTCCAACCCCCACCTCTTCCTCATCCTCCTCCTCCTCCTCCTCTACATCCTCCTCCTCATCCTCTGCTGCTGTAGCTATCGCCAAGCCACCGAGGACAGTCTCTCTAATAGTAGAAGACCCTCCTCGGCCCTCCCCTGCTGCTGACTCCGACACGCCGCCTCCCATCCCTCCCCATGCCAAGCAGCCACCTGTCCCTCCACCCAAACCCACTAACCGCAACAGCAACCCTGCACTGCTTGGTGAGTTTGTTCCCGCCTTCTTCTGCAGTTTAACTGCACACATAAAATTAGCCTCACTCTATAAACACATTTTTATGTCTTTGTGTGTCTTTTTTTATTGGTTAAACACTGTCCCTAAAGAAGCTTTGTAAAACCATGTATAAACAAAGCCAATTAAAACTATATTGGATCTTTGAGAAACAGGGGTATCAAATTGTGTGGTTATGATGTGCTGGGTTTAAACCATCACATCTGCACCGGGCTATATATCACTGCCATTTTGGCACCTGGCAGAAAAAAATACTGTTACAGCTGCAATAGGTATGTTGCATGTGGGGCGTATACTTGTGAAGTTCTTTCTCTAACAAAGATGACCAAAACACAAACGCTGACATGAAGCCACACTTCCATACTATACAGAGTGCCTTTTGGGCAAATAAGTGGTGTAGGGGTGTACAGCCATTGTTAAGAGTATTGGTCAGAAATGCATGATTGTACATGCTCTGGGTTGTGCTGGACAGTTTCCACTTGGAGTTGTAGGGGGCGCTACTGTAGTTTTGTAGTTTTCATTTACCTAAGAATTGTCCCTGTTAATAGTAAGTGTTAAGCTGTTGACTTCTGCAGAATGTTTTCACCAAATGGAATTTTTCTATGACCAGATTTATGTGTAATAGAGGCCTCCTCACATCAGTAAACACAAGTGATCAATAAATAATTTCACTTTTATTAATGAAGTAATGCTGTATCATATGGTGGCTAGGTCCCATGTGATCACATACATTACTTGTATCAGCCTGTGGTAGGCATTTTAATTCCTGTCACCTTTCTTTTGTTTGCATGCTGCACAAGATGAAATGTTACTCTGTATTACAAGGTTTCAGTAGTTGCTGACGTGGTTAAGTTGTAGTGGACGTGGAGATGGTGCCCACATGTACACAGAGAGGCCATTTCATACTTGTTAAGGCAACTACTTGACAAATTGTCTGTATGTTTCAATTGGACACATTATCTTGTAATTATGACGTGGTCTTATACCTATGAGAAAAGACCTCATAATAATTACTGAAAAAGATCTTTTACCATTGGATATCACTGAATTACTTAGATACAGAAGAAATTGTAAAACCCTGATGATTCTTAAAAAAGTTCGTATTCACACATACAGGGTGTTTTTTGGGGTGAGCCATTGCCAATTGGAGCAACTTTCATGTGTGTAATCTGATTCTTTTAAGGCTTTTTGATGGTCCGTACCACTGCTGTGTGTTTTACACAGGCTAACCAGACATTGCTGCATCAGGTGGCTGATATGGGGTTTATACTATAAAGTTTTGTATTGTCTGTCATCACAATATTCGGTTTCATGCTCTGTTCACTATCCAACTGGGAGTTAAGTTTGAGGACCTCATTTCATTCATTGCCATTAGCTATTTGTTCAATCTGCTTTAAAATTTTTGCTTTTTTTTTTTGTTATATCAGTTTTTAGTTTTTTTTCTCTCTAGCTTGCCTCCAGTAATACCACATGGAAAAACATGTCCACGACATTAAGAATCTGCACTAACACAGCCTCAAAGCTGGGATAGCAATAAGCAGCTGCTCAATCTAAACGGGACGTGGTGTTGCAGCTCAGCACCACCCGCTGGACTACAGAGATTTAAAAGGCACTCAGTGACACTACAGAGGAAAGTTGAGAAAAACTCAGCTTTATGCAAATGTCCTCTAACACAATACAAGCAACATTCAGGCGAGAGCCAGTTGTGTTTGTTTTGATTCCCACACAAACAGAAACACAACAGCTGTTAACTGATGGCTTCGAGCTCAGATACATGGTGCCAATTAGTCTTTGCTGTGTGGACATCATTGGGGTAAAACACTTTCAACAACATGCAACGTATTTAAAATAGACCAAAAAGATGCCAAAAACAAAGTCAGAGACTTTGTGTACTTGGTGTTTGTGTGAGTGCAGCGTTAGTGTTGAGCCGATACAACAGCAGTGCATTTATGTCCCTGCTTCCAATTAAGGCAGCCACCCCTCAAGCCTGACGTAGATCCAACAGAAAAACTGTTGTGAGCTGTTAAGTTGTGCAAGTTTGGTGTTGGAAAGACGTACCCTATACAGCCACTTGCTAGTCAAGAAACATTAAGGCTTCAAATATGACCTGCAAAGTCATTCAAAAACAATATCTTTACACATAATTGTGGAGTTCCCTAATATAAATAATATGATTTCCACTTTCTTTCCAACCAGTACGTTACCCTTTGTCTTCAGGCTGCTGCAGAACTAACCAATGTAGAAGTTCACACTTAACAAGAGGTAGCTCAAAGTTCAGTTTGTGGTTTACTAATTTAATCCAACCTGCTGGTCTGACTTGATGAATAGGTTTAGACGCTGCCCATAAGTCTTACAATAGTAGTGAACACACAGTCATGTCTATACAGACACAATGAGCTTTAGCTAATAACACCCAATTATCTTTTTTGTCGTTATTGAGCACGCCCGTTTTACATCACCAGTGCTGGTGGGAAGAATAACTAAAGCTTTGGACTTAAGATCTAGTGGACCCTTCACTGGTGGCCACAAACTCAAACAAGTGTGCCCTTGAGCTTCAAATCTGCACAGTGTTCAGGAGAATTTTGGATCAGTCTTATCCAAAATTTTTTAATTTTCTAATTTGCTGCTACAGTTCTGAAAGTTGTGTTTTCTTTGTTTGCAGTCATTCAGACTTTCCTGGGTCTTTAAAGTCATTATCCTGCTGCATCAGCCAACATCTGCTGCACAGCCCCCCTATCATTATCTTGTAAGACGCCTTGATAATTTAATAAAAAATAATGGCTGCCAATCCAGGCCCAGTGGGACCAAAGCGACCTTAAATTATAATGCTGCCTCCACCGTGCTTCATCTTGGAAAGTATGGTATCATGTTGTTGTGGAGTACCCTTTCTACACCATCATGCTGCATATTCCTCCCAAACATTTCAGTCTTAGTTTTTATTTCCCGTAGTGTTGAGGAGTGTCAAAGTGATTACTGGGGAACTCAGCTGCTCATATTTTTTTTCCATGTCTGTTCAATGATTTGCACATGACTCATGTATAGACATGTTAACCAGCTCCAATCATTCTAGAAAGCTGTCGGTTGTTATTTTGACTTCTTTTTTTCACTGTGGGCTGATAAGTATCTAAAGTCTTTGAGGTCATTTTATAACTCTTTCCAGCTTTATGCTAATCAACAATTCTTTTCTCACCTCTTTTCTGTGAAGCATGGTTAACATGCAATTTAAAATATTGGTTTTATTATTAAGACAAAGTAGTGCCAACCCACCTTCAATTGTACTTATTTGATTATTAATAATATTGACTAGCTCCTCATTCTAGTTAGCTTTTAATACATGTCATTTACTTTTTTTTTCAGTGTAGGTTTTTTCCAACCTAAACTGTGAATGTTTGAATGTTTTATGCCAAAATAATAGTAAAGATAGTTTGTTTATAATTGTGACTTCATATTTCTGCATAGTTGCAGGTAACTCCAAAGGGTTTGCTTACTTTACTGTATTTTGTGTATTAACCCTCCGAACCTCAAGCAGTTTCTAGTTGTTTTATTTGCTATTGTCATGTTTTTGCTCAATGTGGGCAATTTGTCACAACAGTTTTAAGTCCCCCACTTCCATGGAAATACCACAATCATGGCTAGAAGTTCAGAGAACATAACAAAGTTGAGTTTCTTTGAATATTTATTTTACAAAAATGAACTTCTAACTGAGTTCAGTGCCGTTGCTCTGTAGGTGTTTTCCAACACATTGCTAGTTGTGCAGTTTCGGTGTCTACAGTCGCTCGTCTCTAGAGAGGAGACACGCACCGGCTTGTCTGTGCACCTTTATGCAACACCAGCAGCACTTCTCTGGAGGGCAGGTAGAAACTGATTGGCTGTTATTGTTTCATATCTTTTGTCCTAGCGTGACACAGCTGCTCTTGTTTACAGCCCATCCCAGCACTGTCTGTTTGAAACTCACATGGTCTCTGTGTCAGTGACACCTTACACTGCCATTTGTTCGGTGAGGGCTTTACACATATGTTACTACATTTCATTTCACGCCCCCTTCAAATAGTCTGCATGTGTTGCTGAGCTGTCTGAGATCACATTGGTAATGGACACTGTCATTGGAGAGTGTCAGTGTATTAGCACATACACACACACATGCCTCAATCATTGTAGATCCTCTGTTTTCAGTTTTCATTTCTCTTTTCTCCAGCGTGTTGATGATGTGTTCAACATAGACATAGAAAGAGTGTAAATAATAATGTATTTATGAGTCTGATACTGATCTTGGGGAGTTTAAAAAGGCTTGCCTCGATTTATCAGCTGATGGTAAACAACTTTAAATTTGTTGCTTGAATACATAGACATTTTATATTTAAACAATCCACCTGTTTCTGCTTTCTGGTGGACAGACTATATGAAAGTGATATTGCTTCTACATATCTCAAACCTAGTTTGTCAATTCTGTACTGCAACGTATTGGTATTTATCAGCGTTTAGATATGCCAGTGAGAATACATCAGCAGTAAGCTAAAGCATTGGCCTGGCTGATTAATTGGTCTAGCTCTAAAGGTGAAGGACAAGTTGAAACAAGGAAAAACGGGATTTCCCTGTGATTTTATTTCCTAAATGAGGAGTGTTGGCCATCATGTGTAAGCAGGAATGTCGGAAAACCTTCGTAATGAAACTTTGAGTGAAAGGGAAGTACCACACTGCAGTGGTACTTTATATAACCAGGATAAGTGTTTCTTATCTTCCCCTCAGTTCTTTTTCCACTGAAGTTATTTACCATCTGATGATGAATGTATACTCTGCTTCTGGACAGTGCAAAACCAAGACAAACTTTATCTGAATCCACCCTCCTGTATTTATCTCCCAGCTTGGAATGTAAACCCAGCCCCATCCCTGACATCTCCACTCATTTTTGCCAGCTTCCTCATTGAACAGGGGCTCTAAGGTCAGGCAGCCTTGTTATTGGACCAGCTGGAGACGCCAGAGTGAGCTCGGCCTCTACCTTTCTTTACCTGTGTATCTGCGCCACAGAGCTGGCCAGAACTGCTCAGGTACCAGCGGCGTGCTTAGCGGGGCGCCACATCTCAATCCACCTCAGTAAAGCCTGCATACTGGTGGTAGTGATTCCCCAACTATCATAGCACATGGAATAACTCGCTTCCATTTTAACACCAGACCTACATCGCATGTGTTTTGCAGCCATTGGAGCTTATTTAAGCTCAGCTAACTGATTCTGATTGCTGCCAAGAGAGCATTGCATGGAAGCTGGATGGACATCTTGTGTGTTGGAGTGCAATGAATGTGTTTGTTCATCCCACTGGTTGTCTAACAAGGACTGTTAATACAGTTGTCTGTTGATGCGCGTGTGTTACCCTCCGCTGACTCAGCAAGCAGCTCAGCAGTAACACAAACATTTTTATCTAAAACTGACATATTTGCTTTATTGCTTGTTTTCGTTAATTAAATTAACTAACTTCACTCTCATACAGATTGATTATGCATCCTCTCATTCTGACTGAAGGTTTTGTTTGTGACCTTCCTTCTATTAGAAAGTACTAATTACTGTTATTGACTTTCTTTTTAACAGCAGAGCTTTCGCAGCCTGGCAGTGGAATCATTGTAGTCCCAGCACCTGCTAAACGCTCTCCACCAACCCCACCAAAGAGGATGACCCCTGTCACCAAGCGTCATTCTGTGGACCCCTCCCTTCACAGTCAGGTCCCAGAGTCTTCCAGCACTGACCCTCCAGCTGCCCCTGTACTGGCACCCCCTGCTGTCCCTAAAGGGGATAACAGTGAGGACAAGACAAATGCAGCAGTGCCTCAGGCCTCCACTGAGCCTCCACCTTTGCTGCCGTCCCACATACCTCCATCTCCTCCCAGGGTTCAGTCGCTGCAGCCGCCCAACACCACCTCTTCTGGGCCTGTGCCCACCGTGCAAACCGATCCTCCCAGCCCAACCACCGAACCTCCCAGCCAGCCTCCAGCCATCCCTCTACACATCCTCATCCAGAGAGCCCTGGCCAGCCCTGGCCCAACTCAGCCCAACCCAGACGGATCCCAGAGGGCCCACTCACTACTGTTTGAGTCTCCTCCAGAGTTCCTCACAGAAGCGGGGGGAAACTCACGGCACTCTCTTCCTATCACCATCGAACCTCTTAGGCTGTAAGTGCCCTACATGCTGTACATTGTATTCTTCCATAAGAAAGCAACATTGCTTTGAAAGCTGAGAATGAAGAGGAGCAGTTTGCCTCTGTCATTTTTCTCATAGCTTGATAAACTGTTCAGTTATTTTTTTAAAAAAATCCCTGACACTTCAGCAATGTAGAGCTAAAACTATCAGCTGATTAATAAATGAACTGACTTTAGTTATTTTGCAATAAACTTGATTATTGTGCTATATTCAGCTATTTGTGATCTGAGATATAGTGACCAAACAGAATCAAGCAAATAATTGGTAGCTCTTTTGTTATAGCTTTACAGTTTTAATTATAGAGTGAATTATTGATTGATTTATTTTTTGCTGTTAAGTTTTTGTTTGTTTGCTGTATTAAATTATTTCCCTGTTAGTTACTCTGCTCTTGGAATACAAACATGCAACAAGCAAACAGGCTGAATTCTATAGAGAGTTATTTATATAGCCAAACAGTGAGAGCCTACTTCCATTAATTAATCAATATGTGGTCACCGGACCAAGCATAGTGATACATTATTCAATGAATCAAAACAGGGAGGCATATTTAAGACATGACAAAATTTCCTTTATCTGAAGAACCATGGCTCAATGAGGCTTAATGAGCCTTAGTCAGCTGAGACCAAAATAAACCAAAATAAAGACCGAAAACTTGCGTGAGCTGCTTCACACGTGGTGTGTGAACAGATCTGTAATATCAAGGTTACACATCATTGACTTTTTCTCTCCTAATCAATACAGGCAGAGGTTAATTTATGAAAACAGATTGGATGCACTTGGCAGTGCATTTATATTGCAGTTTGTGAAACTCTTATTCATTAATTTATTACATGCGCAATAAATTAGTTTCCGTTTGATTTGCAGGGTACTCAGCTATCATTTGAAATTGAATGCTGTTATTACTGGATATAATATTGAGGATGAAGTGCGCGGTTGATCTCTCCATAAATAACTGAGCTTTATTCCCTCGGCTGCATACAGTATCAGATTAGAACATCGAGGCAGATTGTGGTTACAAGAGACCTTAAAATATTCCAGTTTGCTCTCACACTATAGATGATATGAGCTACTCCAGTTCTCTAACAGATGCTGCGTTCCTTTACAGGCCAGAAGACGATGACTTTGACATGGAGGAAGAGATGCGGAAGCTTCAGCCTCAGAGACTTCCCCGGCAGCCTGAGCTGGAGCCCCGCAGCAGGAGAGGTTTGATTGGAGACCCCAGAGTGAGCGTCATCCCTGAGGTTGGAGGGCCCGGGGACAGCGAGGAGGAGTCCGACTCCGACGGCCCCATCCTGTACAGAGACGATGATGACGACGATGACGAAGAAGTCCCTCCAAGTAAGTTTTACTTGTAATCTTACTTTGAGGCCTGTTTAAAAATCAAACTCAGTTTTCAAAGCAGGAAGAGTCCTAGAAATGGCTTTCACCTCAGCTTTCAGCCAGTAATTACAACATCAAGTCTACATTTGGCCGTCAACTTTGCTTCCCTCATTTTCCGCATTCTGCATTGCTAATGGGAAAATGTTTGTTACCAAGTAGAGGAAATTGTTCCTGTTTTACATAAAATCAACCAGCTTTTGGCATAAAACTGAATTAAGTTTAATCCCTAACCCTTAAAATGTTATACAGAGACACAGCTGCATGTACTACATTTATGATGCACCAAGTAATGCGTGTTTTGATTTAAAACTTTTTTTTTTTTTGAAAGAGAGCTCAATCAGTTTCACATGGAGTGGGATCCAGAGAGCTCTGTGACACTACTGAAGGTGAAAGTACTGGTTAG
>OMNN01063964.1:20088-30728 GCA_900302755.1 Chromis chromis
ATCACACACACACACACACACACACACACACACACACACACACACACACACACACACACACACACACACAAACAAACATCTTTCTTTGCACTTTGTAGGGCTCTTGTGGCTTGGATCTTCTTAGCAAGAGAGAGCTTAAGCCCTGCGCATTTTTAACAGCGTCTTTCACTTTGGTCAACTCTGAGAGGATTTGCATTCCAAGCAGATTCAGTATCAAGGAAGAATCCCAGGAATGCAGCACAGACGCTGCTTAATGACTGGGCTGGGGTTTACCGAGTGAATTACCTGGTCCGCTGAAGCTCAAACAACATATAGTCAAAGAAACCATATGCATGTTAGAATGTGGAAGAGGAGGGGAGAGACATGTTATTAGTGCATATTGATTCTGTTATGTTGTGGAAAAAAATATCCTTTGATCACAATACTTCCTTGCTTCTTTTGTGCCATGCTGTAAACGGATAAAAGCCATTCCCACTGAAGTGCTCTTTCTTTCATGTCTTTCTCTCTCAGGCTGCCATCCGCAAGGAGTTAAATGAATTCAAGAGTTCAGAGATGGAGGTTCACGAAGACAGCAGGATCTATACCCGGTCAGGCTCGTATACAGCTCTCATTAATAATTCATCCCAGCTGTTCTTCACGTTTATTCAGCAGAGTCATCAATACTTTATTAGTTCTAGTTTGTCTTATGGAGATTTTTACCCTGTTCACAGTGATACAGTCTAGAATGACCCTTTAACCTCCTCCTCTTCCCTCCAGGTTCCATCGGCCTTAGCTGTGCATGTTGACCAGTAACGCACTTGAACTGGGAGGAACTGGGAGGCACATCCTCCACCCTGCCCACAGCGAACTGAACACGTGGCCCCTTTGGTCCATTTTCCCCCCACTGCCTGCTAACCTGCTCCAGCTGAAGACAGTGCCGATAAATGGAACCGAAGCAAACGGAGTCGCAAATCAGTTCAACCGCCTCTAGTTCTCAAATCATGGAGTTTCGAGACAGAAGGAGTTTGTTGACGCATCCATGGTGGAGGTGCCCGGTGCCAACACTAAAAGGATGACCCCCCACCCCTCTGCTAGGGGCTCTGAAAGACTTGGAAGGAGGGTTATCACACGGTCTCCTTCAGGGGAAACCACTATCTCATGCCTTTACCTGCCTTCATGTATATATTCTCCCTTCCTTGCAGAACAGAAAGACTATGCACATAAAGATTGCAGTTCATATCAGCACTGTTGATGACAGACTAATCCAGTTCAAACACTGTGTATATGCATGTACCCAAAGGTGCCACACAGCACCTGCCTTACTCCTCACAGGAACTAACACTTGTACCTAATTTAAGGCTCAGACAAAATGTGAAAGACTTATTTAACACTCAGTTGTAGATTTGCTTGAATCAGCTGAAGTTGGAGCACTGATTCCAAACCCTTGTATCCTAAAGCGTGCATTTTACTGTATTCTGTTGATCATTTAGATGATTCTCATGGAGCACATATGACTAGATTATTTTCTCAAAAGGCACCTTATGTTGCTTAATTGGATGTATAGAAAATTGAAAAGTTTTGAGCCTCTAATTCTATGTTTATAATTGAATTATTCAAAGCAGGAAAATGTACATATTTTTATTTTCCTGGCCATTTTATGGTACTTTATATATGCAGGATGCAATTGTATAGATCACTTATGTAGATTTAATTGACTTTCTAATGTAAACTACTGACATTTAATGCTGACGTGTTTTAATTGTAAAGTATTTCTCATATGCTATTTCCCAATAGTAATGGTACAGAATATTTTCTTTTTTTTTGATACAGAGACCTTTAAACTGTTTTTGCAAACACACTGAATAACTGAACAATCCACTCAGAAATTAAAATACAATGTGATTTTCATTTCGATCCAGTGTGTTTATTGCCGTGTTGTAATTCTTTTGTGTACCAGGGAATAGATTTACTAACTGACAGTGGTTTGGAGTGAATAGTGAGTGTTTTGCCTTTTAAATTGACCAGATGATGGCACTGTTATATAAACGGATCCACAAACCAGTCAGCACCATCTCTGTGCCTAAACAGACAAAACATAAGCGTCATTTCTTCCCTCGGAGTCGGGGACTAGTGTGGTTTGATGTCTTCAGAAGAGCGACTGACGTGTCTTTGTCTCTTTTACGTCCCCTGTGATGCCTGTTGGCACGAAATCTACACAGATTCAGCAGGGATGCAGCTCTGCTCCACTTAGACGGCAACGAAGTGTGAAGGGATTATCAGAGTGAACTGATGAGAGTTTAATCTGAGCAGCTGTTTTTTAGTAGATTTAGAAGCAAAGGGCCGTGGTACAGTAGATGCTGCTGCACAACAGCATGTTTTCAGGTGTACAAAGTATATCGTTAATAAGATTATAATGGATAATAACAACTTTCCCCTCAGCCACAGGTATTTGCAGAGAAATTTTAAGCAGCAAAGGCTGAGGAGAAAACCCAGCAGCAGAATGTTTGTTAAGCCTCGAAGGCATGAGTGTTTTGCAAAGCATCATATCAATACCGTTACTTAAGCAAGCCATATAAAAATAATTGGTTGTCAAGTTTTCATAACTTTTTAGTAAAGCCCAAAATTACCATACCAAATTTTTATTTGACAAAATTTTTACTGAACCAGTAGGTTTTTTTCTGGCAGGAAGGGGCATAAACAAATGACAAAAGCTGGGAAGACATTGAGTTTTTATGCTTTTATACCTACATTTTATTCTATTTGTTTTTGTTTTTATTACCTACTGGTAAAGTGTCTGAGTGCCCAGAAAAGTGCAAAACAAATATCCTCGTAGTTTCAATCGTAGCATCCGGACTTGACTTGAGTTTCTCAAAGACGTTCCACCTCTCATCCAAGAGGCTTCATCAGTTCTAAACTGACTGGTTGGGAGTTCCAGATTTGTATACTCTTCAGGAGCCATTAACACTATTGAAGCTTGAGTCAGTGAGAAGGAAGGACCTAACGACTCGCATAATGAGGGGAGGGGCTACACACAACCAGCCGACTGAAGCTTCAATAGTGTTAATGGATCCTGAAGAGTATAAAATCTGGAACTCCCAACCAGTCAGTTTAGAACTGATGAAGCCTCTTGGTTGAGAGGTGGAACGTCTTTGAGAAACTCAAGTCAAGTCCAGATGCTACGATTGAAACTACGAGGATAACCATGACCTGGATGACTGAGAATCTTCACAGACATGCTATACAAATAAAATGTATTATTATTATTATTTGTGTTACAGACGGTAATTTTCAATTTTAACTTTATTAAAACTGCCAAGCCAAAAATTACTAATATACCTCGATATCCCTTGGTACAATTTTTTGACTAAATGCAACTTCTGTATCATTCCAAATGGTCCTGGTAGGTGGCTGCTCACAACACTGAGAAAGACTATAAAGCCATATTCAAGTGTTTTCTGGTGTCAGCAGCCACATCAAAGCAGAATTAAAAAGCAGTTTCTACATAGAAAAATCCCAAGAGACATGGCGGGAAGCCAAAAGTGACATTTGCCCCGACAAGAATGGTCGTCAGAGATGCCAAGAAGAATCCAAGCAACATCATCAAGAAAATTCTGGTATCTCAATCAGACATTCTCTTCTCTAAGACAGACACACAAAAACTCGAGAAGAAAGCTTTTAGCCATAAGTTCTGTTTGGATTAGATAAATATGGAGTTGTTTGGAGACAAAAATGTAGCTTTCATTTGGTGAAAGGAAGAGAAACATTCTGCTCCGAGAACAACATCCGAATGTGATGCTTTGGCAGTGTTTCCCAGACAATGGCGGAAGGAAGCCTTGTAGAAGCTTGCAGAAAAACTTGGCCTTGAGTAGCATTATACCTTTCTGCAAGACAATGATCTGAAACAAAACAACAGAAAACAATATGAACATGTTGGAGTGACAGAGTTCAGACCTAAATCCCATTAAGAATCTGTGGAGGAAACTGAAAAGCAGAGTGATGGCAAGAAAGCCTTCAAGCTCAGTGACCTGGAGATCATCATAAAGAGGAGCGGAACAAAATCATGCAGAAAGATTGTTAGCAATTACAAGAATTTCTTTGATGTGGAGGCAAATAAAGGCTTTACCACTGATTACTGAGAAAATCATTTTGGACATATTGTTGTGGAAGAAAAACAAAGATAGTTAAACCTATTGGTCAAAATACTGTAAATCAAAATTTTATATGAATCATTTTAGGTATGTATGCTTGTTTTGGAATTTCAATCTCTCAAATTAACCTTCTATGTTCATATATGCAGCATACATACGTTGTGCCATGTTACACACAAGCTACTTTAGCTGCTCACTGACAGCCCAGTAATCACAAATCACACTCACTGTTGTGCAGCCACTGCAACATGGCTGTGCATACAGAGCAGCCCTGTTTTGCTTTGAAGCACATGTCATCTGCTGTCACACTAATGCTGCCTCTAAAGCATCTCGCTGATCACAAAAATAAAACTGTCATCATCAGCTGCTCCAGGATAATCTCCATTTTCAGCGTTCCTGTGTTATCGTCACAGAAAGTGCAGCTCTGCGGTGACACACTGGCACAACGCAATCATGTTGCTATGATAGTAAACCAACCTTGAATTGGCTGCGATTTTCAGTTTTAGTTGTTGAGTCACGCGTCCGGCCCACAGCGTTACTGTTTTGATTCACTCTCTGCTCTCGTGGGATCATTTTCAGCCACAGCAGGCAGCAGTTTTCAGAGGATAAAGCTCTTAAACACCATGACACACTGCCTGCAACAAACAGCACACAGACACAGTTAGAGTTGGAGTGTTTAATAGCCATGTTTCCCTCAGGAGGTGGTGGAGACCATAATAGAGCTAAAAGATAGTATATATTGGACATTTATTCGGTGGCAACAAACACAGCTCCAATATTAGTTGTTTGATAGCTGCTGGATGTAAATAAACAACTGTTTGCCAACAAATTTATCATATCAACAGTGTAGTAGTTCCGGTTGTCCCAGTGCCTGACTCCACCTAACTCCTGGCTCATTCAAAAATAACCAAGGAGATGGATATGGTCTGAAACTGTCCCATAATGAAGGATATCACTGTTTTTGGTCACAAGTGAAATTGAAGTTATGAAATTAATATTCTCTGTGATAAATACCAATAGATGAATCCATTTTCTAATCAGTTTTCTATCAGCTGCAGTACCAGCAGTGTAAAATGGACTTTTCAGCATCATCCAACTGAAGACATGCATGTGCGCTACTGTAACTGCAAAGCTTCGTTCAGTGGGATCAGTAACAAAAGGTTTGCAGATAAAACCTTCTGAGAAGGAAGAAGCTTTTTATAGCCGATTTAATTCCTAAACTCAGACAGAATCTCTTGTGGAGCATCAGTTACCGTGGCGATATAGCAGGTTAGTAGAGATCCTCATTTGACTTTAAAAACTCTGATTTTAGACTCAGGCTCAGGTGGTAGAGCGGGTAGTCCACTGATCGCAAGGTTGGCAGTTCGATCCCCGGCCCCTCCACATGCCAAAGTGTCCTTGGGCAAGACACTGAACCCCAAGTTGCTCCAAATGGCAGGCAGGCGCCTTGCATGGAAGTCTGTCACCATTGGTGTGTGAATGGGTGAATGAGAAACACATTGTAAAGCGCTATGGATAAAAGCGCTATATAAGTGCAGACCATTTACCTTTTTTACCATCTTGCTTTACGGCACAGCCTTATTAACTTTAACTTTATTGTCCCCTGAGGGAAATTTGCTTTGCAGGTGGATAAAAAACATAAAAACAGGGGAACACAATCACATAGATTCAGCAACAACACTGTCAAGGACAAGTAACAATAAACCATGAAGGACAACTGAAGGCAGGACCATCATTGCATATCATAACTATTCACTTTTTAAAATTCAAAGAAAAGACGTAGACTCATATGATAAGCACACAGACATTCACCCTCCTGCCAGTCGCTACACGAGCAGCGCCCTCCATCCAGGTTTCCACTTTGTGAAATGTCAGTGTTTCGTTACATCTGGTTTCTGCTACTGCTACTACAACAGCTACTGCCAGTTTAAACAGTTAATTCACACTGTTTTATACGCATTTCATTAAAAAAATGCACTTTCCACAAAAGAACAATTTAAAACAAACAGTTTGAGCACCTCTGCTCCAATAATTAAGGTTCATTTCTAAGGTTGCAGCTTGAATGATTAAATACTGGACCTAATCTCTGACATGATGGACTCAGCAGTGCTTTGAAATCTGTCTCTAGATGCCTCAGTGTGCTTTATATACAGTGGACTGTATCCAGGCACACAGGGACACCTCAGACTGTGACTCTGATAAGGCATCTGCAGTCTTTTACAGGCTGCCTTAAATGAATTCAGTAATTGCATTAACTTTGAGTGTGTGGGTCCTCATCAACAGATTGTCATCTCTAAATTGGTTAGCTAGTTACCACACTGTCTGTCCTCACAGTGGAACTTGTGCCGGACTAATTAAAGCTGCTGGCATCTAGAAACTTAAGAACAGCCTAAGAAGAACAAAAGTAGTGTACTATTTTTATTTCACGCACACTGTTTCATAGTACTGTTTGACTTTTAGCAAAGCAGTGCAGTTGACCGAAATAGCTTCACTGCTGGACACTATTTACAGGTTTTCATTGTCCCCAGGTGATGAATCCAAATTTCCCTGTAGCTCCACCATGCAGTTGACATTTGTAGTTTTAAATGACATCCACAGCTATAGGACTAATGGTCCCCACAGGATGTATCTTAATTCCTTTGGTGATTATTAGACATTTTCTTTGGCACCATGAGGCTGACACAAGTAAAATGTCTTGACAATGATCAGAAGGATTTCCATAAAATTTGGTAAAAACATTAATTTTGCTTTAGGATGAATTTTAACAACTTTGTGGATCCTCCTGACTTTTCATCTAAAATCCACCAGGTCAAAACTTAAATTAGTTAGTAATGTGCTTGTTCAAGGCTAATTAGCAAAGGTTAGCCTACTAAACATTATACCTGCTATAAGGAGTAGGCCGGACCACCAACACTCACTAGTGGACTTAGGTGCCAGCTGTACATTTCGGACAATCTTCAGAATGTCTGCACCACATTTGGGGTCATGGCAACCACAACATTACTAGTTTGGGATAAATACACTTTGACGCATCTCTCCACATTTTTCAAATAAAGCAAATCTGAGCACACATAAATTTATTTGGAGCATACTGTGGCTGTATTGTATCCCCTTACAAAGGGTGATGGAGGCTGCTGCTGTAACTATGTAATTGTTTGTTTTAAAAGCAGCTGTAGCCTTGTTGTTTTTGCTCCGGTTCATATACTTCACAAGTGAGCTAATTTAGAATGTATTTTACAGCAGTTGTACTGGTGTGATCAGCTATTTCCAGCTTGTAGTGCCGACAAACAGAGCAGCACACTGTGTCTGTCTAAAATACTGCCACACTTAGAAGGTTCTTCTAGCTGCAGCTTGTTCTACAGGGGAATGGACACTGTTTCTTGGGACAAGATATGTGAAGAACACACACACACACACTCACACACTGATTCTTTGCTTTATTAGTAGCTGTACTTAGTAAACTTACATTAGAACTAGCCAAAGTTTTAAATTGCAAACAGCTGATGCAACTGGCTCCAGAGCATGTTATTTTGCTGGCCACATTAAAAGAACTACAGATGGCTGTGAATTTGCCCCAGTATAAAGTCAGTGGGCTGAGGGGGCAATGAGGGGTGCCAGTAAAAGAAGAGCCAGAAGCAAGAACACTCTCTTTAGTTCATCTGCTTGGCAAAGAGTATAAGTAACCAGGCCCTTATATCTTGCACTTATACTCTTATAGTACATGCAAGATGCCAGTATTTAGCTCAAAGCACCGTTGTCCCGACACATCACTTCACAGAGCTCTGAACATCGCTGTAGACTGTTAGTGCCATTACATTGTCTGCAGTGGAGGAAAACCTGTGGGCATAAATCAGAAAAGCATAACTTTTTCCATCTTGTAAATACAGAGCAACCTCAAGTCTTAAATTTTTAAACAAGTGCCATCACTAAGAGCAATATGATTTGTGTCTTTAAATAAAACAACTCAAAACCTGGTAAATTATTTCCCACAAATATCAAGATAATGTGATGCAAAACAAAAGAAGAATAATGTCACTTCTGCCTACACCAGTAAACCTTGTAAGACACTACAAAGCATGAAAAACTCCATCAGACAGATATCAGATATCCCAGATATCAGGCCTGTGTGAATTTATAACACAATGAATCTCAAACAATGACAGCGATTGTTTATTGGAAAGTCATTATGTTCTTGTGGGGAGAAAAAAAAAAAAGCAGAAGAAACAAATGAGCAGAACTCGACTTCATCATGGATATGAGTGTTGAATATTTATGACTGCACAGGGGGCATGAAAATTTTATGTCCAATTTGTCTTCCTGGGGACCAGTGGAAAGCATTGGGTTTTTTGTGGCAGGCAGCTGCATTTAAATAACAAACCTCCATCAGGGATTATTCATAATCAAACCAAAACTTCACACCACAGTCCTAACATCAGCACATCAGTATTGTCTCCCTGGGATTATTTCCAATGCAAGGTTTGGGATTTTAAATGTAGAACAGATTAATTAACCTTCATGTAATAGTCTTGTCCCAGAATGTGGGTTCTAATAATCAATCACCAGATTCTTACGGTGAAAAAGTTAACCCTGATCACCTTGTGCTGATGCTGCTGACGAAGCACAACTGAAGAAGACGGTAGCGTAGAAGACGGCTTGTAACAGGGACCATGTGGAAGAGGGAGGTACAAACCCCAGAGGGTTCCAGGAAGTCGCTCCTCAGGGGAACACCGGGGAGCTGATGCGAGACTGTAATTACATTTTGTGAATATAACAAAGCCTTGTGCCACTCTTCATTGCCTCGCTGGCGCTTGCAGTGCCTGTGGATGTGGATCGTTGTCCACGGAAGGAATGTGTTCTGCCAGATGATGAGGTGCTTTGTGCTTGGGGGGGTGGATGGAGGAAGGCAGGGAGCAGAACATCAGCACATCAATTTCAAACATGTCCTCCCTAGCGGGGGATCTGGGTCCCCTATGAAGGCTGTGTGGTTCTGCCTGGGATGTAATTTGCAGGAAGGTCAGGATGAAGGAATTTCACTGGATCCTTTGTGGCACTATTACGACGCCCACTGTGATCGACCGCTCCGACTCCACAGCTGTGAATAAGGTTTTAAGGCAAACAAACTGATCTGTGGTGAAGGATCAAAGATAAAATGACTTCACTACCTAGAAAACTCATCCTAACTGTCCTCTTGGGAGTGACCAGTGGGGCAGGTGACAGTTAAAATATTATATTCACCACTTTATGATGAGTCCAGCTTTTTCTCAGCGCGTACAGTACATCCTGAACAGTTTCCCTTACTTGTGTATTAGCATTTCCCCAATCAGTTCACATTGTGCATTATTTCACTCCTACGGTGTGACAAGTACTCTTCTGGCATGTTCTCCCTCTGAGTGGGAGCTATATGTACACTATTATATTATACCGATCAGACATTCGCTCAGTTTGTCTTTATGTTACTATTGTTTGTTTTGTTGTAAATATAGAAAATATGCCATGATAGCAACTCTGTGAGGCTGTACTTCGCAGAGAAACAACAATCTTTTACTTGCACCAGTTGTTGAGTAAACCTCTAAGTTACATATTTAGAAGGGTTTTTTTCTATGAAAATGAGCCCTCATTGCAGTAAAATGGCTCAGATGTGACTCTACACTGCTGCTTTATCTAGAATCTGCATAGTTCCCACCTCTCTCCATACATTCCTCCATCACTTGCTCCAGCTTGAGCACAGCAGCCCACCTACTATTCTACTCGAACATTGTAAAACTACTCTATGTTAGATAATGGCAAGTTGTAATATTGCAGTAATTCAGCCACACATGTTCGTACCGGAAACCGATTCTGAAGAATAATAATAATAGAGAAAGTCCCAACCTGCAGGTTGACAGCTTTGTTACATCTGAAGTCTGACCATGTTTTTGAGACTGTCATCAGTACACAGCAGTTTTAAGGTGAAAATGCTCGTTGATAATTATTACGCTGAATATGTGTCTTCCAGCATACACCGATCAGACATAACATTATGACCACCTGCCTAATATTGTGTTGGTCCCCTTTATGTTGTCAAAAATGCTCTGAACCATTGGGCATGGACAAGAGGACCTCTCAGGGTGTCCTATGGGGTCTGGCACCAGGACGTTGGCAGTGGATCCTTTGGGTACTCTGGCTTGTGTAGTGGGGCCTCTGTCAATCCAACTTGTTCCACTGCATCCTGTTGATGCAGTTCTAGGAAATTGGAGGTCAAATCAACATCATGGGCAATTGTCATGTTCCTCAAGATGTTCCTGATTGTTTGATGTTTTTGCCATGTGGTGGGGTGCATTTTCCTGCGGGGATAGATCCAGTGACATTTGGGATTTCCATTTGCATGAGGGAGTGTGCTTGTTCTGAGGCAATGTTTATTTGGGTGTCTAAGTCTCATCAACACAGATGCCAAAATCCAAGGTTTTCCAGCAGAACACCACATAGCACCAATATGATCAATGTTATTCACCTCACCTGTGAGTGGTCATAATG
>OMNN01063972.1:0-10505 GCA_900302755.1 Chromis chromis
GGTTTGAATATTTCTACCATTCTTTCAAGAGGGTTTGTATCATAGCTGAGAATGCTCTGCCTCAATGACGCCCTATCATGCATGGCAGTGTACACTTGGTTTATTTTCCTTGCTTATTTTATTTGTGTAGAATGATTCCTGAATCTCTTGCCTGCATAAATTTGAATTTAAATGTGTATGTGAGCCAAATGTATCTTTTTGTCATACGTGTTCCTGTTTTATTTCTTGAAAATTTAATAAACATACATTTAAAAAAAAACAAACACACAAGTCTGGATTGTTCACTGCATTGTGTAATAGTGTGTTCTGAATACCCACCTGGCAGCGCATCAGTGTCTTCCTCAGACTGGTGTCCCACTGCTGGAGGCCTGTACACGCTCTGCTCCAGTCTCTGTTCATACTCGTCAGTCTGTCCTGCAGCTCTGCATCTTCCTCAGCCCGCAGGTTGACAGACAGCATGATAGACTTGTAGTGAGCAAACGTTTTCTGCATCTCCTACAAAAGAAAACATTCAAAAGTATTAGGGGTTGATCGATTATCAGCCAGGTCGATTATCAGATCCCATATTCAACATTTTTTGATTATTGGTAGAGTTTTTTATTTTTTATTTTTAAAGGTTTATTTTTGGCTTTTCACCTTTATTGGATAGGACAGTGGATAGAGTCAGAAATAGGAGAGAGTGGGGGAGGACATGCGGTAAACGCCCGAGGTCGGACAAGAACCTGGGTCAGCCGCTACGTCTCTGCATGTGGGTCACGCGACATAACCATTAGGCTATCGGGGCGCCCCTAGTTTTTGTTTTTTAATGTGCTACTTTGGCTCTGATGCAGCCACCTCTCTTTATCTGCAGTCACCTCTCGATGTGATGTCCCGCCCACAGCACTATCTGATTGGTTACACACCACGTGTAATATCCTATCAGCATTGAAGGATACACTTTGAAAAGTTCTCCTAAATAAACATTTAAAACATAAATGAACAAAGGCATTTTACCCTTATGTGTTGGACTTAGCGTTATTCTAAGTTTGGACATTTTTGTTTTTACTGCAAATGTATATTGGTTCCAAATGTCAGCTGTTGGTCCCCTTGATTACTAATAGCTGGTATCAGCTTTGAAAAAACCTTAAGGGACGACCTCTAAGGAGCATCAGTAAATATAGTGAAAATCTACCATCAGCTGTGTTACATTCAGGGTTAAATCTGACCTTTAGTTCCTTGGCTCTGGCCTCCATGTCCTCCATACTAGCTGCTGGGTCGGAGTGCTGGAGGTGCTTCAGCCCCGGGATCACGGTTTCTAACCAGGAAGTGATGTCATCCAGATCAGATGTGGGAGGTTGAGGCTCCTGAGGGCGGACCTGCTGATGACATCTGGACTGAGCCTGGAGCAGCTCCCAGCGTTCAATCACACCTGAAAGTACACAAACGCCTTGTCATAGACTGTAGGGTGCTACACTGACAGATTTGAATTTGAATAAGCAAACCTTTGACCATTTAAATGGAATCTCCCTTTATTGTATGTCTGATGCAGCGCTGTGGTTTTAAATATTTTTACTGATTTGATATTTTGTTTTTAATGTCTGCCTGACAACCTGGAACGTCTTTGTCCACAAGATCTGTACCCTGAGCTCATTGTTCATTCATTGATATTAACGCTTGGCACCACAGGTAAAATCTAAAGTCCTGAATTATAAACTACAGCAATGATGATGAGATACTGGTGCTGCTCTTTGGAAATGTAGTTGACATTGATATGTAATATGAATATGTCATCTTAGATACAGGACCATGCAAGTGATTCTGTAGACTGGAGCCTATTTTCTACAAACCACATGCACCTAACAGCTTACTGCTTTGCAAACCAGTCTGCTGTCAAGAATTTGGATACATTCTCCATTGTCCACTTATTTACATTTATTTGCCTTGCAGTACAGCAGGAGATCTGCCAGAGTTGTGTAATCCATCACAGTAAAACATCCTCTTAATAAGCAACTCATGTCTGCAAGCGACTCTCACCTGACTGTTTGTCTGAGGCACTCAGTCCTGTCAGACCGAACTCCTCCGGCTGCTCCTCGTCATCCAGGATCAGCGAGACTCTCTTAATGTTCTCGATGCTGCCGCTGCACTGAGACATGAGACGCAGCTGGGAACATAACAAACATATATTAAGTGCTGACAGCTGGAGCAGAAAATGGACTGTTTATGCATTTCCAAACTGTTGTATTTGGTTTTACTACTAGATAGTTTTTTTGAGACGTACATAGCTCTGTTTTAGAGGGGTGCTAGTGAGGGTGGGTGTCTCAGGGTGTCCCTCTGTGTCAAGCTGAGTTTCTGTGTGTCCTGGTGGCCGCCATCTTGGAGGCTCGTGTACCGCCATTGACCTGCTTGAAACTGAAACACAAATAGAAATTAGTTTGGCATTACTGTAACTTCAGCCCTGATCTCTGACAAAGCCCCTTAATCTAATGTCCAATGTGGGTATGCAGTCTTCTAAGTCTGCTGCCTGTTGGTAAAGCACAATTTAATTAGTGGGACAAGTGATTACAGTTAAGGCACCAGGCTTTCTGCTTAGACATGATTTGTCCTGGATTATTTCTGGTGGGACTTTTTAGGTTCTTTAGATTCACTCACTCTTTACAAAGATACTGCATGTGGCACAAATGAACTGTTAATGTTACATTTATAGTGTTGAGAGCTCCCAAATGTTGACTTTGCTGCGGACTGAGTTTCATCCAGAACAAATCACAAATCCAAGTCTAATGATGCCACCTAAGCACAAATCACCCACCGCAGGAAATTCAAGCTCTGCATGGTAGTGATTATTTAAGGCCACGTTTCATGTGTGTGTAGCAAGAAAAAGAGATTACACCACAGAGGCCCAAGCAGGCAAAGCCTCAGCTGGAAACTTTAACAGCTGTTCACACCAGTGTTTTAAAAGGACGTTGACAAATGATAAATTAAACCTCAGAGCCAGACTGACGCACTTTGCATCCAAATTCATATCCCTTCTACCAGTTGAATTGCTTTCTCAGTATTTAATGAAGGTGTTGTGCATATCCAATAAAACTGCACGATTTGATCTTTTCAACGATGCTAGCTGCTTGTCTGTGTGAAGAAGTGTGGTGGAGAAAACATATTTTGAATTTACACCAAATGTAATCATAATCATTGACATTATGTTACACTTTGTATGAAAAATGAATAATAGATCTGCTTTTTATTTCAAGGATTCAACAGTTGTGGTCACCTGTGTGTAAGAAAGTGAAAGTAGACTGTTGTATGGGAACACGTCAAAGAATGATCATTATTTCTGTTAGGCACCAAGCACACACAGTACTTTCCCCAATAGCTGGGACATAATATCCAATAATGGTTTTTGATATCACCAGATTCCAGACAATGTCCCCCACACAGTCAAAAGAAGAGAGGATAGCTGAACTGTCAGAATTCTGTGTTGTGACACATGGAGACACAAAAAGAGTAGTGGAATTACCCTGGAAATAGCTCATTTATCCATTTAGGTTAAAGATACATTCCTGTGATCTCTACATATGAATGGAGCAGTGTCGCAGTAGGAAGGATGTGGAGCAAGTTGAGTTGGGAACGATGGATGAAAGTGTAGGGCAAAAAAGGAGGAAGAGGAAAGAGACGATGTTGAAAGAGGATAAAAGGTCATGAAGAAAGGGGCTCAAGTTAACACAGTAAAGTCTGGACTGATGAAAATGGGTTTGGTGATGTAAAACACAATAAAACACAATAAAAATAACATGCAAATTCAGTCCAATGACTTGTGTCCATTTCGTTTGATCAAAATCAGAACATTGTTACATGAAAGTACAAAGCTAAAAAACAAATCGTATTTAGTAAGAAATGATGATTCTAAACTACTGCAAAATAAATCTGACCTTGACTTTCAAATTTAGAGATTTCTGACCCTTAATTAAACTAAACCTACAAAAATATGCAGAAGAAAGAAGTTGTTGAACGATTTTCCAAACCACAGCTACGGTAAGCAAAGTATCAGAGTGTCAGTTTTCAGCTGTTTTGAATTCACCTGTGAGTCCTGGTGCTTTGCAGCTCGGTCCCTCACACAGCACAACAAGTCATTAGGTGTAAGTGATACTGTTGGAAGATGCTTTATGGAAACTTATTTGACTGAGAAGTGCAGAGCTGTGATTGAATTAATGATGCAGAAAGTGAAGATGTTGTGGAGCCCACCCTGTGAGGAGGCTTGTAGGGCTGTCAGTCAACTCCACCTCTGGGAGGAGAGAGGTCAGAGCAGAGGTGTATGGATGTCTCCTAATGTGTGTGTTGTTTTTCCAACTTGGATGCTCCACTTTCTTTAAATCAAATGTTCTTTTCCAGTAACTCTGGAACATTTTTAGGGACGCCAGTTGAAGTGCACCTTTATTTGAACTTTAATTAGAGAAACATAGCTAAATCAGAGTTTCATGAAAATGTTCCTGGGTCACAGTCCCTGCCTGATATTTTCAGTCTCTCTTTATCTGCTTGTCTCTTTTGCAGCATCCATTAAACGTCAGTCATTTAAGGGATAATACCAAATAATGTCTGCATTTCAGGGTTGTAATGGATGATGTTTTCATCCACCTCTTTGCTCATTTTTAAAGTGGCTAGGAGTTAGCTTTAAAACTGCTCTTCAGAAAACGTATGAGTGACGTCAAAAAGGGTCCGTCTATGTTTATATACAGTCTGTGGTTTGCTTGTGTGTTTCTGTTCGGTAAGGTCCCTTTTAAGAACACATGTATGATTTTATTGTAAATTCATTTGCTAAATGACTGATTATGACCTGTCAAGAAAGCAATCTATGCAGTATGTAATTCATGCAGTATTCAGTAACCATGGTATAGAAACATGTCAGGACAGGAGTGCTGAGATTTTCCCCCATCAATCAGAAAGAGGAGTAATTAAAACAGCTTGTGTTGAGATTCTCTTCAACTCTGTGTATGTTAGCAGTACCTATTTAAAAACAACAGTGAAATGAGCTAACTATTAATAATTAATGAGTTAACTAACTAACTAGTTGAACTACTATGCTAAAATATGATGGATGATTTCACGACTATTTATAGTTGCAGTTTTGCAATCTATATATTGCTTATATTAAATTATTTCTCTGTAAGTTCATCAAAGTACTGAACAAGTTGCTGTCAGAATGACTGCATAGACCACATTTAGGGATGACAGGTGTCCAAACTGTTGAATATCAATGATGTTTTGCACCTCTTGGTTTAAAAAAAGTTATTGCAAGCATTGGGCTGTATCAAATAAACTGAACCACAGGTGTGAATGCATCCTTATCTGTAGTTCAGACATTTCCAGTTTCCAGGTACTAGAGAGTGATTTATTATCTTTTTTCTCTGTTGCATCTGTTTATGGGTCTCTGGTCTCAACTCTGTTTTAGGATCTTTTAAAATTAAGCCATTACAGCAATAACAAATGAGGTGAACAATATACACTATAAATGTACCTGACAGTGCACTGAAATAGGCTCCCTCTTCATCGTGTTCTTCCTCTTCCTCATCATCCTCATGCGATGATGACCCTCCCACGTCTCCGGTGTGGTCCCACTCCAAAGGCAGGGAGTCCACACTCACTGGTGTCTCCCTCCCTGAACGCTCCAGGGGTGAGGTCAGCAGGTGGATGGGTGTGGCAGGGAGGCTGCCGAGGTTCCTCCCCAGCCACGGCCGACCAATCAGCTCCAAGCTGGACTCCAGGGAAAAGGTGGAAGCAGAGAGCTCTGGTTCTTCTCTGATCTGCCAGGGCAAGAAATAGCAGTTGTGAATATTGCATATGTCTGTGAGTAAAAACATGATGAGCAGAAACTGTGTGCTCTATTTTAGCATAACTTTTATTTACGCTGTTGTTTTCCCTCTTAGGCACTTTGCAACACTGATTTCCCTTCTAATCGACCAGTGTGAAGTGAAGTGTGAAGCCCTTTTCCTTAAACTCTTAGTGTTGAATGTGTGGAGGTATTTTACTTTGAGGAGCTTTTTTGGTTTCTGAATATCAGTTGAAGTTTTTACAAAATGTGAAATTAAAGGTAGGATCACATTTAGTGTGAATGCAAAGTGAATGCAACTATAAGCATGTTGGTAAGTGGTGCCAGAACCTACGAATTGTTTCTTGTAAACTAACACCTGAAATTAGCTGGAAGTGGAAAACCCTTCATTTATGTATAAAATCACAACTGTGCTGTATAAAAGCACAATAAGTAATAGTGAAAGAGATATTTGCTTATTTCAAAATATGTTGGAAACATTGTTACGTGCATAAATGAGGTTGGAAATTGAAGAATTAATCTACAATAATCTAGACAGACAAGTGTGTGTGCTCACAGGAGGATGGCTGAGACGCTGGTGGAAGCGGACCAGTCTGCTGAAAACCTCCTGGCAGTAGGAGTGCAGCTCCTCCAGCTCGTCCTCTATCAGCGCTGCATCCTGCGGTGAGCTCTTCTGGATCAGACCCTCTCCAAACACTATGAGTCCATCGATGCGCTCAGTGTTCAGGGTGATCTCCTTCTGGAAACTCTGCAGGAACAGAGTTGGATGGTTGTGTGAGAAGAGGTTAAGTCAGAGAACTCAAGGGAACAAAACATTACTGCTAATAGTATCTGTAAAAGCGTCCAGTAAATGGAGTGGGAGGTTCATTAAACACAGCCCATTGTTGAAAATGGAAACTAGCTGCTTCAGTGTTTCAACATGCAGTTATTTTAATGAAAAAAGGATGGGTTTATATGGTCTCAAGTGTGTTAATGAGCTGAGCCTCACATTGAGCTGCTGTATCTTGTGATGGACGTCGCTCTCTGAAAAGTGTTCAACGTTGGTGAGCTGCAGGTCCAGCTCAGTCAGCCAAACCAGCATGCTCTCCCTGGTGCCTTCAAATTCCTCCCTCTGGCTGGTAAAATACTGCAGGACAAATGATGATAGGATGAGTAGAAGATAGGAAAATACACAATTAACTACGTCCTTTAGTGACATTTCTTATTAAGTGCTTGAACTGGTTTAGAATACTGTTCTCCATTCATGTTTGGACTGTAACATTAGGTAAGGGAGACCATGTGACAGACAACTAAGGCAGAGGATTGCACAAATGAATCCTTCAAATGATATTGGGAATAATTTGTCAAATTCAAATAATAAGAAAGAGAATTACCTTTCAAATGAGCAGTGGAAAACCATTAACATTTCTGCCTTTTTCAAAATAAAAACATTGAGTAAAGGGAAAGCATTGGGCTGAAGTCCCAGTCAAGGATAAAGCAAAATAACTGTGACACAAAGAAAAAAAATAACATCGCTTAGTGGATTCTTGGGCTGTGGCTCAGCTTTCAGAGCAGGTTCTCTTTTCTTAATCACACGGTTGACAGTTCGATCCTCAGCCCTTCTGCACACCAAAGTATTAAAGACACTGAACCAGAAGCTGCTCCCGATGGCAGGCGTGTGTGAACTGGAAACATGAGTACTACTAAGGTAGAAGAGCTCTGTTTAAGTACCAGAACTTTCCACTACTCATTGTGATGTGCCGTTCCTTTGACAAAATGAACCAAATCTAAGCTTGATTAAATACATTTGATCAAAATCACTTTATTTTACATGTCTGATTTAAAAATGAGCCGAAAATTAACCATACTTTATTTCTGCGCTCCTCAGAACAACTGAGAAGCCATGAGTGACTGAGCTGTAACCAAGAGACCCTTGAAAAAATGAAAAATGAGCCCACAGTAAAGCCAAATGTGACCCAGATGTTGCTTGGGGTTCAGATGGGTAGATATATTTTGGTATCATTGGGCAAAAATTCCATATTAACCATATTGTAATCCAAGTGGTCTGGGAAGTAACAGCTCTTGGCTCTTTTTTTGAGACTTCAGAAAATGCAGCCTATGACGGAAAACACTGGTAAAAAGTCTTCTCAGGCCAGATCAGGTGAGATAGTATAAACACAAGGATGTGATGGCTAAATGGGTTTCAAGAGAGTGGAGTTTCAAGTCCTGTGTGAAGCCAATAATGTTAAAAGCACATGTAAATGGGCTGAGGACAGAGAGGGGCAGGTTGCATACATATTAAACTCATATCACATTTGAAGTAATAACTTATTATCATCTTAGCTGATTATTATATTTACATTATTCATCTTCAATGTTTTAAAAAGCTCTTCTGCATCACGACTGCTTTGCACTGTGCATCCTGAACTATACCTTGAGCCTGCGGAGGACGGCAGCCACTCTTCGGTGCAGAGTGTCCCAGCGCCGGTTGCCTTCGTGGACCATGGCTTTGAGCTGGCTGGCTCTGTCAGTGCGGTTCTCCCTGGCCAGGCGGCGGTACTGGTTGTTCACCAGTTCCAGCTGGGTCAGCCGCTCATTAACCTGCCTTTGGAAACCCTAAGGAAGAGAGAAGAGGAATAAATAATACAGTATGTGACTGAGTGTGATTTGGTATCTTACCTCTCACTGTGTGAAACAGAGCTGATGTACATATTGTTAAAGGGTTTGATCGTTAATTTAAAGATGTCAGCTTGGGCTCTTAAAAGCTGCAATGGTCGCTGTTATGCAGACCATTTTTATGCAGACCAAATTATCTGCATAAAAATGCAGATAATCATCATCGTCAGATCAGCTGAATGAAAATAATTAGTTTCAGGCCTAACATCAAATAAAGAACTGTTGAGTGAAACTTAAATAGGAGCTTTGGTGCTTTTTCAATAGTTTTGGTTGTGTAACAGTAAAAATGCAAACACCTTTCAAATCTGTCAAGTCCACAGTTTAAAATCCATTGACTCAGTCATTTAAAATTCAATACAGAACAATGACAATATCTAACTAACAAGCCCCTGACGACCTCACAACTGACCTCAAACTTCTTCAGCTCCTCCTTGGCCACAGTAAAAAGGACATCTGCAGAGTTGGGGTTAGCAGCAGTTCTCTCAGCCATCTTGAGCCAATCCTCAAACCGGGAGTAGTCATTGAGGAACTTACACCAGAGTGTCCACGTCTCCTCGATCCTGGATGGAGACATGTTGGAGTTACACCGCTCACTGTGGAAGGTTTCTGAGAGACTGATGCATGCTTGTCTTATCAGTGACTGAGTTTCTTTCTACAGCTAGGGTTGTGGCATCTGAAGTTATGACATCAGATGTAAAAAAAAAAAAAAAAAAAAGGTACTCTACAAATGAGCAAGATCCTGAGATAAAACTGAGAGCCCTAAAACACACTTTGTGATTGAACTGTTTAGTCAAATAGCCTTTTCTCACCATGTGTCACCATGGACTAAACTGGTTATAATCTGTTCAAAAGTTCTTCATATATATCATAAAATATAGAATAGATGAAGTTACTATTGCAGTCAATGAGCCCAGAAGTTAAGTTGTCAAGTAGAACAAAGATGGGTTGTGCACTAGTCTGACTGGCTTAGTGTGAGCAGACCATATGAATGAATGTGTTCTAGTTTCTACCTGAGCCTCCTGTCCAGAGCCATAGCACAGATGGTCCTCCAGCGCTGGTCCAGGCTGCGGCTGGTTTCCTGCAGGGAGTCACTCTCCGCCTCAGTGCCGCCAGCAGCATCTTCGTCCCGCAGCAAAACGTCGCACAGACTGAGCACCGATGCTACGCCCTCAGTATGCTGTTCAATGTCTCTCTGCAGCTCCTGGACAGACATAGAGACAGCCATTTACATCAGTCTGTACCGTATCCCCTCATGTATTACACATCAGTGCACAGAGTGAGGACAGTGAGGCGCTGCGTGAGACCACCACTCCCAAAATTAAACAAAAGATAGAGGTGAATTATTAATGATAATCAGGGACAAAGAATAAGAGGGAGTGACAGAGAACCAGAAAGACAAAGTACAAACAACTAAAAGAAGAAACAACTGACATAAAATCAGAAATAGAAGAGTGACAAACAGACGGAAACCTGACACAGTGATCATGTGATATAAGACAGTACAACAGTGAAGTGAAGAGTTGTTGTTAATTGACGTGAGGCTGTATGTGTGTGTTTACCTGCTGCTCGGCCAGCCTCCTCTGGATCTCCTGTTCGTGGCAGACGCTGTATGTGATGGGTCTGGACAGTTCGGCCTCGATGCGAGAAAGCCACGAGCGCATATTACTCATGTTCTTATCCAGCTGCTGCACCGTCACCAGAGTCTCCTTCAGCTTCTTCACCCTAAAAACACAGAGACACATATAATGTTTTATAAACTGTGTGATCCAAAATCAGAACTTTTAGAGGCAACTGCTAACCCATAGTAAAATCTCTATGGTTTGTAAACAAATCAGCCAAAGAGAGACTCATGTAGGTTCCTAGTGTGACTCTTTGGAGGTCCAATGTGCCAGGTTGGGAACCACTGATCCTTTCTGATGTTGATGATTTTTTTTTTTAATATTTAGAGAAAATGAAAAAAGAAAGAAAGAAAGAAAGAAAGAAAGAAAGAAAGAAAGAAGTTTCGCTATTCACTAACCTATAACCCTCTCAGGTATCTTTCACCAAAGTCACC
>OMNN01063976.1:0-11073 GCA_900302755.1 Chromis chromis
TTAATTAATCGCAATTAATCGCATTTTAATCGCATAACAATATTTGCCACAAGAAGCAACATTTTTCAATTTAAATGGATTTTGGTATATGACTGAATCAATGATAGACACATACATACATTTAAACAACAAAACATTGTTTATTTTGCATCAGTCTGACAACGGCACTATACATCATAATGGTGGCTGCATTCAAGCTTTCCTAGAACTTTATTTCAACTCAAGCTCTTTTAATGTCTTGAGAATGTTTGTTTTGCATTGGGGGTGCGGTTTTGAGTGCATTCAGAGGAGGCCTGGCCATGGAGGATGTGTGGAGAGGGGTATCCCTGGCCGAGGATGGGCAGACCTGCAGTTGGGTTGCTCGTGCTCGGACCGGGACTGCTGGCACTGGCTTCGGTGGTGTGCAGATTCTTTTTTGCACGGTTTGCGCAGGGCCGAGCTCTTCTCTGGGCTTTCATCGGGCAGTCTTTAGGGGTGGGACTTGCCTTCCGTTGGTCCGGGCGGGGCGCTCTCATCGGATTCCTCCGTGTTAGTTGTTGTTAGCCTCCTGGCTCCAACGCGTCTTGTGCATCAGTGTGATCGGTGGACCAGGGGCTCGTACACTGACAGATGTTCCGTGTTGTCTGGAGTGCAAACTGCGATTAAATGCGTTAATTTTTTTGACGCGTTATTTTTGTTGTAATTAATTAATCGTAATTAACGCGTTAAAGTCCCACCCCTAATTCCAACACATGGCATCTCTACACTAGAGGTACGGACGATAATGCAGATGATAATGGGCAGATCGAGAGTGGGGTTATAGAGCAGAAATCACAAGTCATTAACAACTCACATCTGTTATGCATCGAGTCAGTAATGTTGTCATGCTTTTCCTGAAGGGCTTCCTGATTGTAGATATTAGTGTGCATGTAAACGTACTAATAAAGCATGGCAGCCCAAAACATGGGGAGAAATCTAATCACTGAGCATTACAATAATCAAGTAAATGTGTTCTCCAGATTTGTCTTTGTTACCCTGTTTTATTTTTTGTGAATCAGATATGATCGGATGTAGAAACATCAGCTTGTTTTTCTTTTTCCTGCTTCTTTTCTTGCTTCTTTTTTCTCCATTAAGAAATTCTGCGTATTTTATTCAAGGTCTTTTGTCAATTCAGGCTTTAGCTTTATCTTTGATGTTATTCTCATTTTCCATCAAGTATTTATTTTGTCTTGTTGTATATGTTGTAGTTTGGGATGCACTCAGATCTGGGTAAGGTCATTCAGAGTCTGCTGGACGAGTTCTGGAAAAGTCCTCCTGCCTTGATGTCCACTGGTCCTCCTGGCTTTCCATAGTGAGTCTCCTTTTAAATTCATTGAGAATATCAAAAACCTACTTCCAAGTACTTTGTCATTACATTCTCAAAAAGTTCAGGTCTTCTTATTTAGGTATTTTTCTTCATGCTTTTATTGAAAAGCTGCAAATTATTATACAGGAAATTCGGTTTGTTTTTTCACTTCTAGATAAATTGTGTTAAAATTTGTATATTTAATATGTTTGTTGTGCTTGTTTTTCCTCTCCCCATTTACTGCAGCAGCATTTACAAGCAGTCAGGCATTGCTCCCTACCCCACTCAGGCTTACCACTATGGTCCTCGCCATGTGGGTCCCAGCCAGACACCGCCTCCTGGTCCGGGCCCAGCACCATCTCCAGCCCCCCCGCCTTACCCGGGGGTCGATAGTGCCCATGGGCCCCCTCGAGCTCCAGCCCCATACGGACTGATTACTGACCTGCCACTACCTGTACCTACTGCAGACTCACAGGTACGCTGTTGATGGATAATATACACAAGTGGCCTGGTAACATCCGTTCTCATACAAACACACAGAGAAGCATTGTGTAAAATCAAAATTTTGAGAATTAAGTGTAATGAATTTATATCTGTAGGTGTGTAAACTGCTTGCTATTCTTCAACAAAATGAAGCAAACTGCCCACCTTCTGTGTGCTCTGAAAGGCAAATGTCAGATTAAGCATTTGACAGTTTACAAAGTTTCAGTTTCACCAAACCAGATAAAAATCAATTCTAAAAACAAGCAGTAGAGCAAAAATCTCTAAAGCACTGACACCCTGACAGCTCAAGATTTTCCAACCCAGTTAAGAACTCATTGAAGGGGAGATACTCGCTTTCGGTTTAGATGTTTTTTTTGGAACTGACTGGATGAGTTCAGGCAAATCTAGCGTCCACTTAAATTCACTGAAGAATGTGACATGACGGTGTTAACGCCATCTCTTTCAGGCTGGACTGAACGGACATATGTATAAGATGCCTGAGATTCCGGAGACTTTTCCTGAACTCTGTGACTTGAAGTAAAGTGTTTAAGAATACTATCAACATAAAATGTCTTTGATATGTTATTATTCAGACACTGTTTGAGCAAGTCATAATGAGTGTTTGACAAAAGAAGTTTGAAAAGCATTGATGAATTGCTTTCTTCTTATTACTCACTGTTGTGTATCCCTCTGTGTGTCCACCTTTTGCTTCACGACACTCCAGTCTAACCCAGTTGTCGGATATGTCTGAAAACGAGGATGTGTTACTGGAGTTCTTTGTGAGTTTGCCGCAACTCAAACAGGTCACCAGTGATAAAGAAGAGCTGGTCACCAGTATAGTGGACATGGCTAGTAAGTTCCTTTATCGCCCCCTCCCAGACAACAAGGCCTTCATTGGTCAGTCAGAGGAGCTTTACTTGAGTTGAGCTTTATAAAGAACCTTTTTGTCATTTGCAGAGAAAAACCTTCAGATGGAGCCACAGCTGGAAGGAAAAAGACAAGAGATGCTCTACAAGGTTAGCTCTTTCATTACGCATCTTTTTTCATTCACACACATTCACAGCAAACACATTCAAGCCTTTGTCATGCTGCTCACAATGTGTGTTTTTGTCTGTTGTGTTAACAGTATGAACAGCTGACACAGATGAAATCGGCCTTTGAGACAAAGATGCAGAGACAGCATGAACTCAGTGAGGTAAATAGCTACACTCATTGTTTCATTGATAATTGATCTTTAGAGCAGATGCATGTTTTGGAGTGTTACACTTATTACAGTTATATTTTTAGCATTTCAGTGACTTATACTAACAATTTGAGTTGTTCCGTGGCTTGTAGGATGTGTAAAAATATAGCACTATTAACTAAAGCTTGACATAATCAGACCATATATATTATATTATATTATATTTTGAAGAGCTTTTTCTGTTTTTATATGGGAACATGCTCTCACTCCCAATTATCCATATTGCTCTTGAAAGGGAGAGAAGCCACATTATTGTTGCTTTGTCAAATAAAACAAACCTAATAGAGGAAATACTGACATTTTCTGTCTGGTGTTATATTTTTGTGTCTTTAATCTCCCTCCAGAGTTGTAGTTTAAGCACTCTACAGGCTCGGTTAAAAGTTGCAGCCCACCAGGCAGAGGAGGAGTCAGAGGAGACGGCTGAAAACTTCCTGGAGGGACGCACCGATATCGACGAATTCTTGACTAGCTTCATGGAAAAGAGAACGGTTAGAGGCCAAAAGTGCAGTATTTGTGTGAACACAGTTGTTAAAAGTTCGCTTTGTTAAGTGTGGAAGAAGTAAAGTGTTCTGTATAATAATAAAAGAGGAAGACTGATGGTTTTTATGTTAATTTGCAGCTTTGCCACAGCAGACGGGCCAAAGAAGAGAAGTTGCAACAGTCCATCAACACACATGGACAGTTTCCTACCAGCCATTAGAACACAAGGTAGAACACACAAGCGTGTACAGTCTTTGTGAGGACACCCAGTCAGTGACATAAACTCCCTAACCCCTTACAGTAACCTTTACCATCACAACTAAATGCGTAACCCTACCCTTAACAGAATTATAAACCCTAAAAAAAGCCTTAACCCTAAAATTTCCTTTTTAAGTTGTGAGGATCATCCTTACATCAATGGTTCTGAGACAAAATTGTGCCTCACAAAGCCAAAATTCGTCCTCACAAACATTGCCAAACTTGCCCACAAAGGCAGTTACTAAGCAAAACATACAACAGTGACACCATAATATTTTGTCTTACAAAGTGAAAATGGTGCTTGTCAGCTGACAATTTCACAACAGAGCTTGTGCTTGTTGTTTACAACTAAATTTTTCTCCTTTAATCAGAGAAGTCTGACTTGTTATGATCATCTGTTCATTCTCCTCCTCTTTTTATATCTGTGATCCTCAGGTTTGGTGTTTTCTCAGCCAACTGCTGCCAACTAAAAGGAAAAAGACATTAAAGGGGCCGACAAGCACACTGAGTCAACAATGGGCACTTTGGAGAAATAAGAAGACAGCGATGGCAATGCAGGGCTAAAAATAAGAAGCCCGTTGTGTCCGGATTTGAGCTTCAAAAGAAAACAGTTGATTTTGGATTGTGTGAGAGCAAGATGGAGAATCTATTGAGTCACCACAGGAGGCCAAAACTGGGAGAATGTGTGACACATGCCTAGATGTTCCAGTCACATTACTAAAGACTGATCACATTGTGGATAATTTTTTTTTGCACATTCTGTTTGTCCAGTTTTGACTTGACAGTGATGACAAGAGTTTTGTTTCCTTCTGGGATTTATGTCACACAGCTCAGTTAGGAGCAACACCTGCACTTGATCAGAGTGTTTGGTGACATCAACCAGTTTGGAAGAAAGTACAAGTTGCTTAGCACAGTATTCCCAATCTTACATTTTTCCATGCAGTGAGCAAGTTAATATCACTTTAAAGTTGTTATGAAATGCTAATGTTGGTGTCTGTACTATCCATCTCTGAGATCATTGTCCAGTCCTTGCTTTATTATCCCACAAAGGAGATGCTGTGAAGCCATCACGCGCTAATTTGTCTGCTGACATTGGAAACGTTGTTCTAGACATTTATATGAATTATTTTTGGGATTTGACCACAAACAAAAGAAGCAAGGACGGGACACTGCTGTCAGGGGACCTTGAAGTCGGGTTATCAAAACTGTGCATTATGGTTGATTCTTTATAAGGTTGTTGGCTCACCTTGAACAAATCCTGAGTGCAACGTGATTATCAGTGTGTTTGCATAAACATTTATAGAATCCATTTGAACATGTTAAGGCAACACGCTGATCACTTTGTAGCGATTTGTCTACTGTATGCCCTAATAGACCTGTTTCAGAATCAAAGTCAAGCTAAACCAAACAGCAGACCAAATAACATATAAAAGTTGTTTGTTTCTAGAGTTACTGTATGAAATTTTTCTTGTCACACTGTAAACCGGATGCTGACATGATTCGCGGTTGTGGTTCACCTTATTCGCACAGAAAACAAACACCAGCTACTATTTCCGTTTTGTGTTTCACAGGTCAGACATTTCCTGCAGAATACTCAAAACCATGTAAATGTTTTTTGTCACTATTACCTTGATTCTAGGCTTTTTACTTTTATCGAGTTATTCGTGTGGATGCAAACATACTGATTGCCACTTTGCCCTAATATGCACTGTTATGACAGCCCAACTATTTTGTGACGCCTTTTGAACTTGAAATTGCTGATGAAAGCCTCAGAAGATATGGGATAATGTTGAGGAATATTAGGTTAAATGCTGCAGTAACACTCAATGACATTGGATACTGTATTTAAATAATGTTAATAATAGGCTATATTGTAATCAAAGACTCAGACACCTTGTATTATATGTTCTTATTTAATTTGTTAGAGTAATAAAGCATTTAGAATAAATCCTGTTTACGTGCTGTTTGACAGTAACTATTGACGCTTTAGCACAGGAACCTTGTACAACACTAAATTCTATAATTTAGTATAGATTCTAAGTTTGCGGTCACTTAAATTCTGCATAAACACTCTTTGGGATTTACTGTTTCAGCTCACCAACTTGCATCACAGAGCAAGCAAGGAACTGTTCATACTTGGACATACTTAGTTTGACATTAGTACATACCTGCACTGCCGAACTGAACCTTCTAATTGCGTCCCAAAAGATACGCTAGCTGCATGAGGTCTTACAGTGAATGTGTAATTTGTTTTAGAGTTTAAATTCAGTTATATTTTACGAGGTGGAAAGGGACAGCAGAAAACCTTTGAGGCGGTATTTGTTTCAACATAAAAACGGTCATTATTGTTACGTAACAGTTGCTGTCTTGGGCGTCCTCCTAACAAAGGAGCATGTTCACACACATCCTTAACAAGTAAAACCAGTCATATGAAAGCTATTCAAATATATGCAGGTGTAAACATGATTGAAACTTTCTCCACATGAGTGAAAATGTATCAAAGGTTAAAACACTGGATCAGCCCATTATTGGACATCCATCCATTTAAGTGATTATTGATTTCTGGTTGCTATTACTGTTCATTACTATCAGTTACTGATCCACCAGTTTCCTCAGTACTTATTGTTTGCTTGTGTGTCAGCTGTTTGTGTTTCTTTGTTAGCCTGTTCTCTCTCGCCTTTACCCTCACCCCAACCAGTCAAGGCAGATGACCACCCTCCCTGAGTCTGGTTCTGCTGGAGGTTTCTTTCCATTAAAGGTAAGTGTTTTCTTAACCCTGTAGGCAAAAGGAAGTATTGCATTTGTTAGGTTTATCTCTGTAATATATTTTAAGGTCTTAATCGTACTGCGGGAAGTGCCCTGACATTACCTTTGTTATGAACAAGATACCGAACTGAATGAAAAAAACAGAATTTAGCATTAAAGTATAATTGTGGAATAAACATACATTTTCTTAACAGGACACAAGCATGTATAATCTATGTACATGCCAATGATTGTTTAAGAAATATATAAATGTAATTTGACAGTTCATGGTTTCATGAAGCCATGCATTCGACATTGTAGTCTGTCAAATAAATGTATTGGAGTAAAAAGTACAATTTCTCTTCAAAAGCAGCTTCTTCAGCAAAAGGCTGCTAAATCCACGATGTAAGAAGGAACGTTACAGCAGGTCCTTTGTTCCCTCTGCAGTCCGACTGTTCAACATGTCCATGTCATTGCAATGACATATTTAACAGAGTTTTTTTTTCCCCCTTCACAGCCTTTCAGGTGCAACAATCTACATCATGTAACACTGTTTTTATCCCATAGCTCTTCCAGTGCAACTACAATGTTAACACTGTTTGTTTATCCTGTAGCTATTCTGAGTCAATAACATCCTTTAATCACTGTTTTTTTTTCTGCCACAGCTCTTCCAGTTCGCAACAGCATCATTTAACACTGTTTTCTTCCTCCTATAGCTCTTCCAGTGTCACATCATCCCTTAACACTGTTTTTTCTACAGCTCTTTGCAAACAACCAAAGTTTGCTCCCATACAACCCAAGGAAGAAATGTAAAAACTGTGTTCTCCCTTTACATCTCTTCCAGATCAACAACCAGATGTAACACTGTTCTCTTCATGTGTAATGACATCATGTTAACCACTGGTCTTTTAACCCAATAACGTTTTTTTTTTTTGACTGCAACTGTAACAGAATCGTGGGTACATTATCCTCCATGCCATACCTGTATATATGTAAATTCATCATGTCATATGTGTACGTATCTATATGTAAACTCACCATATTATAACTGTACTTATCCATTATGTAAATTTCACTGTGTTATAATGTACATCCATATGTATTATTATTATATCCTTTATTTAACCAGATATTGTTATATCTTTATTTTTTGTAGCCCTGTTGTACTTTTGTAATTCTTGTGTGTCTTTCTGCCTTATCGGATCAATAAAGTTTATCTTATCTTAAAAGGTACTTTAGCGAATAAAGTAACATAAAATGGATACTCATGTAAAGTACAAGAAATTGAAAATACAGTAATTATATGTAATTTTATTACTAGAAAACTGTCAGTGAAATGACTTAACATTGCTATAAATATAAACAGGGATAATGAAAGTTTGAGCCATCACCATTGATTTCCAGTCGTGCTGGTCCACATGGTGTGGACATTGTTGCTGCATAGTATACTAAGTTACATGAATAAGAACAACAAATTACAAAAACTGACATTTTGCTATATGGTGTATTTAAGAGACATTGCTTAGACTTCTTCAAAAAAATATAAATATTCATGTTTGCTTAAATATGAATAATTGAGGAAACTTGTAAGTGTGAAAGTGCGATGCAATGGGGACAGAGTTTTAATATTTTGTGTACAGTGTATTTTAGATCGATTGCTCAGGTTAAATTCTAAAATTAAACAAATGAACCTAAAAATACTCTCCCAGGCTAAAATGTTAGTGTGTGTTAACACAGTCTGATGGTTATAACTAATCAATGACAGCTCCAAACTGATTATGTTTTTACTAGTTGTTATATTGTACAATTAGTTCAGATGTAATGCAGTTTGCATCTTTCCTCCACTCCATCTTCTAGACACATCCAAGTCCAGGTGTGAGATGCCAGTGCAGCCAATGCAAGAGAGTTTCCCTAAGACCCTCCAGGGAGGAGCCAGGAGAAGCTTCCGCAGCGACTGGTACAAATCTCATCCCTGGTTAGAATACTCGCAATCGAAAGATGCAGCTTACTGTTTTGCTTGTAGGCATTTTTCCCTCCCCGATGCTCCAAGAACATCGGGGATAATATGAACTGTTTCACATGAAACCTCAAATGCAAGACACTGATTGCATGAGATCAAGTTTGTCTGTATGAGTTTGTAAATGGCAGCCCGTGCCCCTTTGTAGTGTGTACATACTATTTCTCATCAAACTGTGATAGCTGTGATTAAATTCGACCCCTCAATAATTCTTGTCCCCCTCTCGCCATCCCATAAATATTTTTCTAGATCCGCCCCTGGTTCTGTGTTATTAATAAAACCTTTTTGTGTTGCATGCTGTGGTGCACCCGATCCTCCACAGCAGCAGGTGGCAGTAAATCTCCACATATGACAACTACCGGAAATGAGCAAGACGAAGAAGAAGGACGAGGACAAACACGGAAGGCGCGCAGGGAAGAAGAGAGTAAGAAGAGCTGGTAAGTTTATTTGTAACTCAGAAGAGAAAAATGCTCGTTTCTACACGTTTATTTGAAGGAAAGCGGCTGTAAAAGAGAACAGCAAATAACTTAAAATAAATAAATCTCCACGGTGTCGCGGGTTAGCAAACAGTTAGCTGCCGGTAGAGCAGTTGAAACGCTTGTCTGTATTAATATACCGTTAACTAACACAATGGCTAAAACATTACTCTAAGTCAATTTGTATAACACAATTAGTCGACAATGTCAATAGTTTGAGATTCAATTAGCCACGCAGGTATTGGTCCACAGACTTAAATGTGCTGTCATGGTCACGGAAAGTCTAGCTTTGTACTCATCACACAGAGCAGACAGAATACCTGTGTTTGGTCAACGTCATCATTTGCATTTCTTTTTGCAACCAAATCTTCCTTTTCAGCATTTTTCTGCAGTTCGTCACTCATGTTGTTGTGCACATGTAGAGCCTGCATGATAACAAACTGTCTTTTACACAAAGTTCAAAAAACTAAACCTCTAAGTATCCAAGAACTCTTTATTCGAGGTAAATAATGTTATATTAGAGAGACCTTTCATGTAGATTCATGGAAAATGGGAACCATGCAAGTTTAGTATCAAGCAGCAGCTGTGGTTACATATGTAGCTTACAACCATCGAGTATGGAGTGAATGAATAATGCAATGTAAAGCGTCTTTGAGTGTCCAGTAAAGCGCTATATAAAACCAATGCATTATTATTATTATTATTATTATTATTGCACTTTCTGTGACTATTGCGCTTACACACATTTCAATATTGATGTTGAGACGCTGTATTGTAGACCTAGCTGAAACAGTGCAGAGGTTGTGCAGTAATTTTGAAGGATGTAGTTTGTGATGTGATTATTTTTAATTAGGCTGCAATTATTGATTACTTTATTTGATAAATCTATTCACTCTTTTGATTGTTCATTCATTAACATAATAGCTGAATCAACTAACAAAAGATAATCAGTGCTGCCAATACAATTTTTACTATGTAAACTTTGTACTATCATGGAATTGAACCAAGAAAAATGGAAATTCTGTGGAAAATGCAACAGATGTGAATGTTGACCATATTTGCTAGTAAAAGTTACCAGAAGGATTAATGGATGACTCAATTCCAGTAAACTCTAGGATTATTTACACAGAACATAGTGATCACTTTTTTTGATTTGTGACCAAAAGCCCATGTCTGTTCATAGATCCAAGAAGAGTTAACTTAAGCATGCTTTGTTTCATTGGATTTTAACTATGCATAACCTCACTTCTGAAACCTTATTGTAGGAGTTTGTTGTTTTCATGTGCATTGTTTAACCATGTGATTGTTGAGTTTAAGAGTGTTTTGTTAAAAACTATCTATCCATATATTGTAAGTTAAAAACAGTATAACCACTATTACTCTCTGTGTCCAGAAACATGTCACGTCAAATGGGAGACAGTCATCGAAGGTTTTTACAAACCATGATGGCCAACGGCATCATTGATGAGCAGGGAGCAAAGACACTCCATCAGCATTGTTGTGAAACGCACAATAGTGAGTCATTTCCTGTACATATACACTGCAATGGGTTGATTGTCAATCCAGAATTAGTCAGACTGCATGCCTCTGTCTGCAGACCGGAGTCAAGTACAGTCATGTGAAAAAATGAGGACACCCCATTAAATATTCAGTTATTTATTAAGAAATATTCACATATCAATGTCTAATCTTGTTTTTATTTATCTCTGGAAAAGAAAGTGATTTAATTGCAGGTAAACAACAAAAATGAACCTTGTTTTACTCATTAAACAAAAGATATCAACAAAAATGCATATTCTAACTGAGGAAAAAGTTAGGACACCCTACCCCCTAATAGCCAGTGTTACCCCCTTTGGATGAAATAACTTCAGTGAGACGCTTCTTGTAGCCATCTACCAGTCTCTGACATCGGTCTGAGGAAAGTTTGCTCCACTCCTCAACGCAGAATTCTTTCAGCTGTGAGATGTTTGAGGGGTTTCTTGCATGTCCAGCCCGTTTCAAGTTACCTCATGGCATTTCAATGGGATTAAAATCTGGGCTTTGACTC
>OMNN01063980.1:0-13304 GCA_900302755.1 Chromis chromis
GACATAAAGAGACAAAGTGAAGGTGGGCGGGAGGTGTGTGCGCGCGTGTGTGTTTGCCTGAGTGTGTGTGAATGTGTGTGTGTGTGTTGGTGGGGGGGGATGGGTCCTCTCTATGCCTGTCAATTATCTCCTCGAACTCGCCTTCCCTAAACAATGCCTCTGGTATGTGGTATCGCTGAGCACCATCTGTGTCTGGGCTGCCTGCAATAACTGGACTGGACTAGACTGCACAGCACAAACACACATACACACACACACACAAACACACACACACACACACACACACACACACACACACACACACACACACACACACACACTCCCCCACTCTGACAGGCAAAATGCACAATTACACAGCAAAGCCCACCATGCTGACTCAAAGCGAAGTGAAGACACATGAGATGAGCACAGTGCCACAGATGCAGCTACAAGAGAAGTCATTAAAGCTCCATAAAGTAAAGTTGTTATGTGTCAAAACATCACAAATCATCAGCTGGGATTGTGTTCACGTATGCAAATCAGTGATCTGCAAAGGGAACACGTGCAAAACCTTTGGCTTAAAAGGAAAAAACTGCCAGGTACTCACATTTACTTTGAACAGTCTATGCAAGAATGGCATACCAAGCATATTTTGGAGGCCTGGGTTCAAAATATTTACATTCTGAGCATGAAAGATCATCTCCAGCTTGCATCTCTTTAAACCAGACATCAGTACACGTTCTTGCCAAAGTGCTGAACACAACCACAAAAGCCAAGGGGAAATGGTTTCGTCCATATCAGCAGTCGAGTTCTGCAGCCAAGGTGCATTTCTCTTTTTTAACGAAGTCCTATCTGTGTGAAACGGGAAGTTTGGCAGAAACAAACAGCGTGGAAAAGCTTTCTGTTAAGATATGAAAAACAGCGATGGCGTGCGAAAGTGAAAAGGGCTGCTGAATTAGAAACCGCCAAAAGACAGGACAAAGTCAGCGAAAGTTCAGACCGCTGGCGAAGACACAGCGGAATGAGGACAGACAGCGAAAGGCAGACAGAGACGGGGAGAATCGAAAAGAGAGAGGGAACTGAAGTGTGGCGCGGTGAGGCGAGGCAGCTACACAGTGACACAGCGTTTGTAGTGTCTGACGCTCTCATATGGCATGGGAAATCCCCTCTGCTGACGTCACAAGGACCACGTGTGTGTATGAATGTGTGTGAGAGTGTGTGTTTATGTGTGAGAAGAGGCGCGTTTGTGGTGAGCTGGACAGCAAGAGCGGCTGCTTGGCTTCAGTGAGCTTCGTTACAGGTGGGCCGGGGTAGTTGTAGTGCTCTAACCGATAGTCCTAATAGCGTAGTCGCAGTACAAGCGTACAAGTGATAGATAGTATATATTAGAAGTCAGACTTCACAATACTTGTTTAAGTAATGAATTTATTACTATTTGTTTGAATAGAGGGATTCACATAACAAGTAAAAACTACAGAAACAGCAAAAATAGTGGTTATAGGACTAGAAATAGTACGAGAGATTGCAGTGAAATAATGTATCCACTATTATGCATTCACCTAAGTGTGATTTAACACCCACTAAGGGATGACTGGTTCACAATGAGAAAAAAAGTAAAACACAAGCAAAGTGAAGAGTATACCTCTCTCGTTCAAGCTTTCCCAGACTCCAACAGACACCTGGCAATCACTGACTGAGCGTAATCACACACACACACACAAATCCTATCTACTCCAAGCCAGCGTCATAATCCTGACATGCACGTGCCTTCATTCAGCTTCACTTCATTCACACACTGCTACCTACTCACGTTTAACAACAGATTAGAGCCTCCCCTGACCCGCAAAAAACTCTCACACAAACACAGTCGCTACGCGTAGACACAGCATTGGGAGGCTGATTAAAGCTGCTCTGATAGTGTGTTGTAAAAATTTGCATTTGGCTGCAGGAAGATGGACAGTAAACGAGGACGCTGGAGTGGTTTGCCTGCAATTAACAAAGTCTAATTAGTGGTATTAATTAAGCTAGGCTGCCCTACTCTTTACACTGACAAAAGCAGTGCACATTCTTCTGTTAACCCTAATCCTCTACTTCATGTACAGGAACAATTGCAGTCACCTGTCTCAAGTGGTTTAACTGCAAACAAACCTCTAAGGCATATCGAGCATGTCACTGACTGTGTGGAAACTCAACCAGGCTGTTAAGTATGACAACATTACATGAATGTAAAAGCTCATTGGTAGAGCATATATTACATGTTCATATTTAGGCTGCTAAACCGTGCATGTAATAGACTACATTAAACTGGATCATAGTGGATGTTTTGTACAGACAGAGGCTAAGGCAGATTCTTGTTGTACAACAGTGAGCTACAGAGCAGTTGTCACAAGAGAAGATGGAGGATGTGGCAGATCCATATAAAGGTCAGAGTGCAGAGATGGAGGGACCGTGTGGAAGAGATATCGATGAATGGATGGACACTTGGTTAAGAACTGTTTATGGAGAAAAGCCACACATCCTGCACACAACTCACAACTGTTACCACTGTCAGGAGAAATAGTGGACTAATAAAGATCACAGAGGGCCAATACTGGTATTTTAAAATCTGGATAGTTACCAACAATGCAGGACACCTGTATAATAAATACCATAATAGATATTGTCAGGTGGAATCAGGCTACAAGGAATCTTGGCCTGGCCATATAAAAACCTGCTCTATGATTTGTTCTGTGATCAATATGAAATATGAATGCATGACTGAACAGATTGAGTGAAATATGCTGACTGAAAATTTTTATTCATGTTCTATTTGCATTTTGATTACTTATCCGACATACGTAATTTGAAATGGCTGCTGATCAATACTGCATTAGTGCATTGCAACAGTGCATTTATGCAAGACTAAGAGTCCAGCCACGGTGGCAGCTTAGTGAGGCTGTGCTTCAAACTAAATTCTTAAGTCAGCACGCTAACATGCTTAAAATGTCTATGCTGACATGCTGGAGTCTAGAAGGTTAATCACCATCTTAGTTTAGTGTTAGCACTAAGCACAAAATGCAGCTGAGGATGATGAAAATGGTACTACTTTTACAGGGATTTGGTCATAAACTATCACTTGATTTGCTATACCTGCTTTATCCTGCAGAGGGTCGTAGGGGGCTGGAGCCTATCCCAGCTGATAATGGGCGAGAGGCAGGAACACCTTGGACACATCCCATAAAACCAGAGGTGCTATACAAAATTTTCCAATTATGCCTTTGTGCCAGTGACAGCTGTGGCTGGAGGCATTATTATTTTCAGGTTGTCCATCTGTCTGTTCCATTCTTGTGAGCGCAATACTTAGGGAGTGCCTCAAATGAATTTCTTCAAATCTCAACAATCAATTCCACTGTAACGTCACACAACACTTTTTTTTTTTAGCAGTACCTCATAAATTCATACACTAATTCTGACTAAATTTCACACAAATCTCTATTAAACTATAAGAAGAAGGGGTGACACTTTACATCCAAAAGGTCAAAGGTCAACTTCACTGTACATTATAGTCTGCAAACACCTTTCTGCAAAACCTTTATAGGCCATTATTGTTCGACACCATGAATCAGGAACAGAAGGAGAGATTGTGACCATATATCACAGATGGCCCAATACTGAACTGGTGACACTAATCTTGGGTGTCTGTGTATTATTTTTTTATGAGTGTGGACAGACATGAATGTAAACTGTAACTTCTTTTTTTAAAGATTTATTTTTGGCCTTTTATGCCTTTATTGGATAGGACAGTGGATAGAGTCAGAAACGAGAGAGAGTGGGGAAGGACATGCGGTAAACACCCGAGGTTGGAATCAAACCCGGGACAGCCGCTACGCCACTTGGGTCATGCGACATAACCATTAGCCTATCGGCGCATCCCCGTAAACTGTAACTTCTGCTGGGCTGTAATTCTGCTTCCTATATATAATATAAATAAAGAGTCAGAAAAGCCACCAAAGTGACGATTCATCCGCTGGGCACCACGAAAATCAGTATATTCTTTAGTTGTTTTGATGGATTGTTTACTATTATCTAATAGTTGTTAAGATATATCAGTCTGGACATTGTCATCACTACAGTCATGTAATACGGTCTGATTAAATATTTCCGTGTCCTCACAATGTTCAAGATAGATAGTACAGATGCTGAATGATGAATCAAATGGGCGAAAAAGGTTTGGTTGAAATGGAGTCCAGGCAGAGATCAGGGGTTTTCAAATATGGAGGCTGTAAACTTCTATTACTTCTTGATGACTAGAGAGCAATGGTACAAACAGAGAACCTTTGTCAGTATCCGCTCCTGAACTCACATGGAAAAGACTGTGATGTCCATTGTTAGCAACTCTGTCCATGAATATGCCTAACGATTCTTACTATGATTAGCAGATGCTTGTTTTTACACCAAATAGTGACATTAGCTCACAAGTTTACCCCACGAACCACAAAGGCAGTTATTTTTGTTGTTGAATTGCTGACTTGTGAGAGTACACCATACTCATTTTGCAGAAGTGTTGTTGCTGCTACTTTAGAAGCCTCTTAACAGACAAGACAGGACAGGCCTGAAGACTGCTGATAGAAGGCCTGTTTGTGGCTGAACAAACACCATACCTCTTCCTCTACACTTCAGCTTTTGAAGTCTGCAAAGGCATCAACACCTTCAGACATACAGGGTGGTCGTTTGGGCTAAATGGCTCTTCCAGCATTTCATATGGTATTACTTTTTCTTTATTATATCCTTTATATCAAGGGGAAAAGGCTGTTTTATGACATTTATACAGTATCTCACCATAAAATGCTGGCTGTGGAGATATCTTTTCATAATTGTTGAGTAAAGCTTGTCTGGAATAAGGCAATATCACAACTATGGTGGTGGGATACTGTGTGACTTTGGGAAATATATACCCTCAGTGACTAATGGAAATAACTGTTATTATTGTATTCCCTTGAGTGTTCACATACAGTAGTTTCCTTGCAGATGTGGCAAACCAGGGAAATGTTTGCTTCACACCGCAGCCTCACGATCAAAGAAATGAAAAGCAAATACACTATTTTGTTTATTTTTCATACAAAGTTTGATGTGATGTTAGCCCTATGTTGGAGCGAATAATTTGCTTTCAAAACTTGCTAACTCTTTGTTGCGCACAAAACAACTTCTGCTGAGTTTAATACATGGTAGGCCTATGTTATGAAACTATAGGGGCTTTATGAATTATTCAAATGAGAAGCAGGAACGTAAAGATGAGACAAGAAATCAAGATATTACTTTGCGGAAGTATTATCTGTGTTTGTAACGTCACTACTTTGGGATGTAGAACCATGTAACAAGCATACTCGCAGAGCTCTGTGCAATGATTGCATATATTGATATCAACAAGTCTATGACGTAGTTCATGAGTAATTCAAAGAAAATGAACGGGTGTGGAGATGGATGCAGATTGTAACTATGACTAAATGTGATTTAATCTGGAAATGTCAAGTTGTGTGGTTTCATTTGTCATATGCTCATTGAAATGAATACTTTGAGAGCAATTCAGTTGAGAAGAGAGGATGTGAATTTGCATGCATCAGGCTCTAACTGTCAGTCGAAATGATTTTTTATGGAATGGATTCCACAGAATTACAGCATAATCTATGCTTCATAGTCATTTTTGTTACGTTTGTACCAGCATAATTAGTTTTTCTCCTGATATTTAAGGCTTTAGAAAAGGTCATAAATTATACAACACTTCATCTGTATCTGTTAGAGAATTGGTCTTCAGAATTCATACTGATACACCCCTACAAAGGACCTAAAAACAGCTTCTTTCCTTTTTAGTTCTTCACATGACTTCACAAAACATTAAACACCGTCTAGTCATTTTGCGAGTCTGTCTGTCTGCGTCTGTTCAGGTACTGTGGGAATGGTACTAACAGAGAAGAGAGGTGATGTGCTTGTTTTGCTGTTTATTAGCCTGTGCAGTTTGTGTTCACTGGTCAAGCTTTAGTAGCCTATTCTGGTTTTTCCTGCTTCTCCCCCTCCAATACTGCTGACCATTTACTGCATCTTCCCGTCCTCCTCCTTGACTTTACAGCCCTTCCCCCCCAGTTTAAGATGCTGGTGCACGTACAAACACACACAGCCACACACGCGCACTTCCATTAACACACAAGCGAACGCTTTAAGAAGCCGCACTCTCTCTCTCTTTCTTTACACACACCCACACACACACAAATACAAAATGGCCTAAGGTTAACCCCCACTCTCTTTCGAAGCCTCAGAGGTCAAAGGACAAAGCACAGGCAACTGCAGGAATTCTCCACTGCTGCTGCTTGGTAGTCCTCAGAGTCTCTCAGCCGTGCAAACACTGTCCACTCATACCAAAACTTTGTTACTGCTTCATCTTAAGGAGAATATTTAAGTAGACTGCAACACTTGTGAGAAACATGCATAAAGATGATGATTTGAAGGTTAGTTGTATCTTCTGCACTCACACTCTCTCTATTTATTAACCACATTTAAAGTGGATGTAAGTGTGCACCCTTCTTGTTTTCTGACTGCACAAGACAAAGTTCAGATCTCTAGTAGGAGCAACAGAAGCAGCAGAGTGTGTTTTAAAATAGGCTAATTTATGTGTTTGCTACCAAGGTTGGATTTCGCTGTATATTTAAAATTAACTAAATGTATAATTTTACCCAAACATTTACACACAACTGACTGAGTGCTTTTAGTCCTAATTTAGAATTGGATTTTCTAATAAACTATTTGTTGTTATTGTCTAACCAGTAGTGGTTAATCTTGTTTGTAAAGCACACAGCGTTGCATCATTGTATGAAGTGTGCTCTATAAATATATTTGAGTTGGCAGGACAATCCCTTCCATCAGTTCAGCTTGATAAAACAACAGCTAATGGTTCACATGCGGAAGCTGCGACAGTGCAGTTACCATGAGGAGAATAAAACATTAAACTCGAAATGCACATTTATAAATTGCAATTTTGGAATCCACTTATTATTAAAAGCCCCACATCTGTTCACATTGTAGTGTGTCTGTTGCTTTTTAGGGTGAGAGCTTTAACAAATAAAAACTCTGTAAATATAGTATGAGCAACTGACTACCCCTCTAAACCCGGCCTGAGGAGAAACAGGTCGAGGCTTGCCAACGGTAGCACCGGCAGCTGCAAAGCTTTATATTATTTGTCTGAATGGACCTCTCTAAAATGATGTGTCTGATGTCTGTAATCATCTGTAATGGCTGCGCTATTGCAAATGAATAGATGGATACACTGTTATTTTTTAGTCTTCTAAAAAAGTACCTTGACCACTGCTTAACACTGCCACAATCACAACTTATTCTGACTCAAAGTAGAACATGTTTCTATGGTGAAAACCCCACGACTGAGTGTGTAATCTAACAATGCTAGTGTGTTTTAGGTGAACAAAAAGTACAAGCACACGTTCTCTGGGATGAGCGATCAATCATGCTTTTACACTTGTGGCCTTATAAAGCTCATATGAAACAGCAATGAGCAAGCACTGAAAAGGGTAGCATGGATGGATGAGGATGGATGGATGGTCCAAAAGTGGTGGTGAACAACAATCAGTCTGGCCGCTAATCAGATCCAACATTCAGCATTTCAGGTATTTTCATTTTTATGACTGATTCCTGATCAAATAAATTAATTTTAAAATCTGCTTTCTGACTCTGATGCAGCCGCCTCTCTCTATCTGTAGATACCTGTCTGTGCACAGCACTGTCTGATTGGTTGCATGTCCCAGTTAACAGCTTACCAACACTGAAGGATCTGTTATGCATAAATAAATGTAAGAATTTTGATTACGTTTTGTATTGCAGTTTGCATTACATTTTCATTTTAACTGCAAATGTATGTTGGTTCCAAATATCGATAGTTGGTCTCATTAAATACTAACCGACATCGGTATTTGCCCTGAAAAATGAAAACCCTTCAGGAAAAGCACTTGGGATATTGAACATAAAATGTTAATACTACCAGTATTCTAACACTAATACAGTACCCCCATAGACAATACTGCGTGATACTAGTATTAAACATCTGTACCTCACTCACCTCCCACTCGTTCCGTCTCTTCTTCAGCTGTTCACATTTGCGCAGTTTGCATATCTGTTTGCCCGTCTTGCGATTCAGACAGTTTGCGCAAGAACCGCAGTTCTCTTTGCGGAGGCAGGGAGTGCAGACCCCACATTTCTTCCTCCTTTTCTTCTGTTGGTCAAGAGTTGCATCTGGGGAGGCGTCATATGGGCACAGAGAGAACAGTCCTGCTTGCTGGTGTTCAGCCTCAATATATTTGCTAAGAGGAGATGTCTTGTCTAAGCTTTTTGTCTGCAAGCAGAGAGACTGCGCCTCCTCCGTGTCCATGGAGAACTCATAAATGTCCTCAGGTGGCGGGCCAGGCCCTGCCCTCGGTCTGGGCATGGTTACTGTCCTGCCTTATGTCTGTCTGTATACTAATTAGACAGACTGCAAAACATGGATAGTTTAAAGTTTAAAAAGAAGAGTTTAAAACCAACATCAGTTACCATAAAAATGTAGCATGAATAATTGGCTGGCCTTTCTCTGGTCTTGAGGGCAATTTGGATAACTTGCCTTGGATTAGTCTTTGTTGTGCTGTTTGTCTATCTAGATATTAAACCAGCTGGAGATCTCCTTAACTCTGTGGGCTGTTGCCAAAAAAGTTAGCTTAATGTTCATCTTGTCTCAAGGGACAATGCAATTTTACTATATGGTGTTCTTGGTCACCCGGGTGGCACTGGAGAATCCGGGTGGTAACTTCCAGTCTGTCCATCTATCCCAACTATCCTGAGGGATGGTTGGCTACCCACCACTTTCTGTTGAGCATAACTGGAGCCTGGAGGTTCATGGCACTGTTTACTCAGCTTGGGCACTGTCTGGAAGTGTGAAGAAAAAAGAGGGATAGGACAAAATATTTAGAATTAACATTTAAATGGAAAAAAGCATCTGTACCCATTTCTTTCCTTGACACAGAGTGGAAACTCTGTCGTTAATTAGATGTGATTAAATGATATTAGACGTGTTGCCCTACATTACAGTTCAGTCTGACATCCTTGACTGCTGTCTGGATATCGTCTGGTTTCTAAAAACAGCTGTCAGTGCTGTGCATCCAGTTGGCTCATAGCCACACTGGCCTATGTGAGCAGTTTGAGGAGATATTGTGTTTTAATGGCAGACCCCACATGGACAGGGGGGCTTATGTCTCCCTGAATGAAAGAAGAGGGGGGTGATAAGTCGATGCCAGGGACAGTCCTCTTTGTCTTGTGGTCGCACGCTCCAGTCAACCGTCAGTAAAGTGAATTGTTGAGAATTGCTGAGAAAACCCAGAGTTTCTTTGCTACTGCCTGGTCTCACAGTCTGCACTGACTGTGTTTTTAAAAAATGCATTACAGTTTTTTTGTGTGTATTTAACAGAAGTGAGGTGTAAAAGTTATTTAGGCTACTTTAATTTAGATTACCAAATTGGCTTGTGCATTAATATGAATTAAAGTCCCTCTTGAGTTGTTGATACAACCCCTAAAAACCTGTCTCTGTGTATCAAAGTTACATATTTAGAAGTTTCTCCATTTTCCAAAACCATTGCTGTGCAGATCAATGAAGTTTCTGCCTCTCCCTCCACTTACCCCTCCCCACTAACCCTAACCCTGTAACTGGAGCACTCCAGCTCACCTACAACTCTGCTCGAAGACTGTGAAACTATTCTACTCTACACAAGAGATGTTGGACTATTTACTTATTCACTTAGTTGGACTATTGCAATTCAGCCATACATGTTTGAACTGGAAACTGATTCTGAAGAATGATACTGATTACTGATACATAATATCCCACCAAGTTGACAAGATGGTTCCTTATATTTGTTACATACGAAACCCTGGAAGTCTGAATCTGTGTTTTTAAGACTGTCATTACTACACTGCAGTTTTAAGGTGGAAATGCTGACTGCATGTTTCACGTATGATGTGTCCTCTAGCATACAAAAAACACCACATGAACATGTTAACAAAATTAAAAATATATTTTTTGGAGAGGGTTATTATGGTTTGCAAATTTTAAAAGTTATAGTTTGGCAGTGGCCTCCAACTTGATAAAAGAACATTTGCAATAAAATTAAATATTGATACTCCTTGGGGTTGTTTTGCATCTAGCTGTTAGCACAGTGGCAAAAATACATAAAAGAAATATAAAAGAAACACTCAATTACAAATTATTTAGCTCATCTATGGGAAAGTAGTAGTCCATTTAAATATGTACACCAAAATCTAGTCATTTACAGTAGACTAAATTTAAACATTTTGCTGGCTTTGTTAGCATGCTAACCTTAGCTCCATACAGCACTGTTTCGTAATTGCTAATTCATTCTGTAGCTAATATTGTAGCTAATGCTAATTCGAATTTAAAGTTAAGCTATCAAAAACTAAACCTTAATTTGTGATGAAAACTCACCAAATGGGGCTCCGTGTGGCTCATAGTTGAAGATACTTGTAAATTAGTTATTTTAAAAGCTACTAAACCTGTGAACTGTGTAGCAAAATATAATGTAAAGGTGAAGTTATGTAAATGTAACCCCATTATAATAACAGTGTCACACTTCACCACTCAGCTGTCAGAGCATTAGACAGGCAGCTGATAATAAATACAGAGTATAGCCTACTATACCGAGTTTAAGTTAAAAAGCGTGATTAGCTGAGTATAAACGCGTATAAGTAGAAAACTGCTGACTGGGCAGGTGAGGAATTTAACTACAGCAACGCCAGTGCGCAGCCGCAGTAGTGTTGTCCTGGTAATGATTTAACACCTGGATGAATGAGTGTTCAATCACCTTACTGTCAGTCAATAATGAGGCCCCTCTGCTACTGCTGGTACTGTTACTGTATGTCCACGTGTGCTCGCTGCGGGGAGTCCGGCCAGCGGCGCTGATCAAAGCTATCAGATAAACTAACAGGGATCCTCAGATTTACATTAGGATAAGGCTGTTATCAGTGCGGGATAAACACAACACGTACAGGCTGTGAGAGGACACGCGGCTAATTACTGCGGGTGACAAAAACAGCACTTTCACCGCGCGTGAATACACATTTCAATTTACATCCGCGTGACCGCGGCAATCTGTTGCAGAGGTCAGAACCTGCCCCTGCAACTCACACAGTCCCCAATAGTCCTCCCATTTTTATTTTAGGGTTATGGTTAGTTAATATTTACCACATATAGAATTATATTAGCAGCTAAAGCCGCTCTGAAACTTTTCTCACTCACAGTTCTGCACACCAACAGCATGCATGTCTGCAAAGGGGGAAAAAAACACATTATTCACCATAGAAAGTGACTTACCACTTACTGCCGCGATATTCCTCTTCACATCAGCCTTTAAAACGTTTGCAAAATGAAGATCAAATTTTGCCAAAGTACAAAATTAAAAATCTTTTTTTTTTAAAGTTTCCCTCGCGAGGTAAAAATACGCCAGATTTTTTTTTACACCCACCTAAAAACAAACTTGTGCAATAAGAGGAGAGGCTAAAGTTGGAGCCTAATGACATAACTCTGACTTAACACTGCTCTGTCTGGTCTCTGGTGAGAGAGAGAGGGGAAAAGGTACGTTTTGGGGTTAAAGCCGTCAGTAAGTCATGGAGTGGAGTCCTGCTGGCTGGAGCTAGGGACAGGGCTGACGTCACACCGCTGGGACGTGACGGTTCTCAGGAGCCCTGAAGAGAGAAGACGTGAAGTCATCACAAGGAGATATGAAATGGTCCATAGCGCTCCTCAGTGACACACTGGGCGATGTTTCCGATTAGAAATGAAAAAGTGGGCTGCAAAAAGGTGATGTAATGAAAGGGGTTTAAACCAGATGTTGTGACGTCATGACGGGGATGAGGACCTTTAAAAAGTCTCAAGTCCTCCTGGATGGATTTGGCTTCATCTGACTGGTGGAGGGGCAGCAGCGGCCCCTGGCTGACAGAGTTCAGTCTCCTCAGCTGCCTTTTGGCATACGATTGAGAGTTTATCTTATTGTCCACAAGCCTTGGCTGCTGTAGTGGAGTCAGGCAGTTTAAATAAAGACGTCATTAAAATCCCCTTAAGAATAAAATAAAACCTGTGTGCATGGAGATAGAATCTAGCAAAAAAAACAAAAAAAAAAGCTAAAGTAATCTGTGACCAAAAAAAACCCCAACAACCTTAAAACTGCATTATTTTATAGTCATAGCTAAAAAAAAAAATTGGTTTCACTCTTCTATTATAACAGTTACAGATTTTGCACACCTGAACTATTTGCACTGTATCTTTTATATACTGTATATTTTTCTTTTTCTACACTGTGGGACTTCAATTTCTCTGTGTACATGTAGAGATATTAACAATAAAGTCTGCTTGACCATAATCATGACTTTGCAGTACAATTTTATGTCTGTCTAATGCTGTGTAAAAAGTGAATTCTCAGATGGATCTCAGAAGATCTCAAGCTGTGCCTCTACAGTTAAGCTGATAATTATTTATTAAGATTCTGGAGGAAAACATCAGGCAATCTGCAGACAAACTCCGCGTTGGGCAGCACTTGAGCTTTCCGTAAGCTGAAGTGTTCAGGAGTCCAGACCTGCATCCCATTGAGAATCTGTGGAGGTAATTGAAGACCAGCGTTATGGTAAGAAGCCTTCCAACCTCAAAGATCTGGAGATCATCACAGAAAAGAAGTGCTCCAAAATCCCAGTGCAAAAGATTATTGGTAATATATCCACTGTTTGGTAGCTGTAGTGGTTAATAAAGGTATTGCTAGAAATTGTTCCAATTGATCCTTAACATCTCAAACACAATGTCTTACCATCTTGTGCCTTTTGTGTTTCCAGCCAGAGGAACCTACGGGTCAAATAAAAAATGATCTGAAAATCTAAATTTGGCATTGGTACAAATAATCGGGGCCTTAACTGGACCTGTAAGTTTTGTGTTGCAGCTGTGATAAAGCATCTCACTATGACTAGCTATAGTCTGACATATTTACATACATATACATGTACACTACAAATCAATAGGCTCAAAGCTACACATTCAAATCATACTATGGGGCTGCCGTTTAGCTCACTGAGTTAAGGCGATACCACATGGGCTCAATCCTGTAGCAGCGGTCGTGAGTTCGAGTCTGGCTGAAGACCTTTCTGCATGTCACTCTCCTCTACCCCCCCTTTCACTCTGTCTCTCTCTCTATCAATACAAATGGGAAAAACTCCCCTCCCCCAAAATACTTTAAAAAAATCATATGATGAAGATTCATCAC